>CBVK0102912622.1:0-17929 GCA_900067695.1 Picea abies
CTTGTTCCTTTGAATGTACTGAATCCAAGATCACTACTTGGACAAGGTCTCTTGTACATCCCCTGCAAGCACACTCATGCTTTGTTGGATGATATAACTTGAAAAGCATAAACAAGTGCATACCTTTGAAATTTGTAGCATTGTTCAACTTGTCTTCTAATTTGAAACTAGACACCATCTTGACAAGAGGAGGTTAGAAACTAAATAAAAAAGTTTCAATGATTAGAACAAGCTAGAAACCCTGAAATTTCAAATTTTACCACAAAATCAATTTCGACCAAAAGTCAACTTTTGACTTTGACTTTGAACTCAAACTTGACATTTTTGCTCATTGAGGGCACCAGAGGGTGCGCTAGGATAGGGCGCACTAGAATACCCAAAAATTAGGTCCAACGCTTCACTAAAACTGCCCAAGTATTTAGGTTAGGGTTTGTTGCTGCTACAAGCTCAAAAACCCTAGTTGCAATTGCAACTAATGCTATAACAAGCTTGACAAAGAACTGTCAATCTTCCTTCCAGTGGTTAGATTGTTTTGAAGGTAGTGTGGGCCCATAACATGTTAAAATATTCAATGTGCTCATTTTAACCATAGATAATATCACTATTATCACCCAACTATAGACACATAACCACCCCTGAGCACCTTAACCTTTGCTAGATAGAATGATTTTGGAAATCCACACTAGAACCAACAGATAAACCCTAGCTGCAACAGTAGCATGAGATGGAACTAGAAAACACCATCCAACCACAACAACAACACAAGACAAGGACAACACACCTTCTCCAAGGGTACCACATACAAGAGAGAGTCTCCACAACCACATAACAAGAACAATACTCAACTGCAGTAGTTGTAGTTGCACTTCTTCCCCAAATTTGCACCTTCAAGAAATCCACCAATATACTCCAAGATGTCCCCAAGAACACCACCAAGAGATACTAGATGGTAGGGCACATATCCTAGGCTAGATAGCGCTAGAGAGAGAGAGCAAGAATCACCCTAGAAGATGCACCTTCCTTTCTTTCAACTACAACTCTAAACTTACGTTATACTTTACTAAGAGAGTGAGTGTGTACAAATGAGCTAGAGCACCTCCTATTTATAGTGATTCTCGTCACCTGTCTGGGCCGACTTGTCTTTCTAGAAGATAATACATTGATATTATTTATTCTATTGAGCCGACTTCTCTTCTAGGATTTTTACACATCTGTTTAGGGTTTCTCTTGCTTCTGGAATATTTTATTCTAGTCAAAGGTTACACATGGAAATTCATGCTTCCTGCAGCTACCATAATATCAACAACTTTGTTATTGGCTAGACAGTGGACCATTGCACTAATGCATTTAAGTCACTTAGATAGGGCTAGGGTTATGGTTACTTTGTTGTTGGTTAGATAGTTAACCATTGCACCATGTATTTATTTTGTACAAGTGGTATAGGTTTTTATTTATTTTGTAAAAAACATATAATCGAGTCGCGCTTTATTACCACCATGTCACTAATAAAAGTTTTACTTTGATTTCAAATAGTATTGTGAAACATTGTGCATCTAGTCATCATGGACATCTAGACTCTACTATGATGATGGATCACCATTAACATCTAGACATTGAAAGTAGAAGTAGATAATGAGTGACAATATTGTACTGTGAATCAAAATGGTTTTACACACAATGGTGATTTGCAACTTGTTTTGAATGATAATAAACTAAAGCATATAAAAGCCACCATGAAAGTTTATATTAATTTGTGTGATTTGCAACTTGTTTTAAATGATAATGAACTAAAGCATATAAAAGCAACCATGAAAATTTATATTAATTTGTGCAGACTTATCAATGCCATGACGCACTCATCCCTGAGAAACCATCATGAAATTATTAGTCGTCTATTGATTTTTGAAATTTCAAAGCAAAAGCATTTTCTATTTGGTGGAAAATTTGAATATTTTATTTGATATGATATTATTAGTCGTCTATTGATTTTTGAAATTTCAAAGAAAAAGCATTTTCTATTTGGTGAAAAATTTGAATATTTTATTTGATATGATAGGACCTTGATATATGTAAAACTTCAATGTTAAGGTCAAATATATGTAAAACTTATGTAAAACTTCATTGTGGAGTACCATTCAAATATAGATTACAAATTTTAAATTTAATATAGATTTAATAGATGTATATTAAAATTTTGGTAAATTAAATATATTTATATTAATATTTTTAGAAATTTTAATTTTAAATCCACTAAAGGTGGCGGTGCATGATTTATTGATTAGAGAAAACACAAAAAATTTTAACTCATTATGTCACCACTAAATTAATGATATTGTAGAAATTTTGAGCGTAGTGTCTCACTTCACTTTTTAGTAAAAAAAAATCATTTAAAAAATTAAACTAAAATATAAATATTCTCCAACATAGACACAATCCTTCAATGTCACTTGGCCACTGTCTTCTAAATCCACGTGGCTATAATTTTTCAATGTCAATGGATTCCACCATCTCCTAAACAGTTCTCAACTTGTCCATAAAATAGAACACATGTCCATAAAACAAAACATATGCCCATAAACACAAAATAAAGTCATCCACTTGTGAATGAAGGAGGGCACACCTCCATGAACAAAAAAGAAAACAACAAACTTGGTAATTCAACTCTACTCAGGTCTAGGGTTCGATTGGAGGAAACGAAAACATCTCAATCCATGCATAATACAAGTTATGGAGACTCACAATGGAATTAAGCACAAACCCCAGTTTTCAAAGTCAATTATTGCATAGATATTGTTCTTCTCCTCCAGAAGAGAAAATGTTGTAAAATAGGTGAAAATGCAAGGCAGGCGATCAAGTGAGTCTCAATTTTTCTACGTCATTATACATGATTTCAACTACCCCCAATATACTGGATACCTTCTAGCATTCGACCAATTGCAACATTTGAGAGGTGTTGGAGTAAGGGCCAATGGATGCACAGGCATGACGATGAAACAACTTTAGGAACTTAGAAAATCCCAAGAATTATAGAAAATATTGAAAGGCAATAAATGAGAAAGAAAAGTGGTTGATCGGGACTTGAAGATGAAAGAAAATGGTGAGAGTTCTTCAATAATCTATTGACAATGTGTTATTGTATATCAATTCAATCCTACAACTCAACGGTATTTGTAAGGCATTAATAAAGAAAGATAAAAAGTTATTGAAACAATGTTAATGCATATCAATTGACTCATACAACTATGGTTATTTGTGAGGCATTCACAGAGAAAGATAAAAGAATTATTTAACAATGTGTTAGTCTCTATCAATTCACTCTTACAACCCTGTGGTCTTTGTCGGGCACTAACAAATTCTTTGATAATATCTCTTTAGTGAGAAGGAAGGGCATCTTTCTTATAGAGAGTACACTATGTTAGAGAAAGATTCACATAATGCTTTCCAGGAATTCATGGCATGATAATAGAAACAAATGACTATGATTCTCCGAGAGACATTCCCTTAGTTCCTACCCTCCCTTAGTTAGTTGGGTTGGTTTATATGCATTATCCCTTCTTATTTTATGTAGATCACCACAATAGATGATTTGACCTAAGCTATGCCTGGAACATATCCATTGTGAACATAATAGATGATTTGACCTAAGCTATGCCTGGAACATATCCATTGTGAACATTGCTTCAATGCACTCCAGCCTGGAATTTCAAGTTTGAGCCAATGAGTAAGAATGATTGGTAAGATAGCCAACAAAAAATTTCATTAGCTTGGATGTCTAAAGGAAAAATTGATCACCCTAACGTTTTAGCCTTTTGGATGTTCCGAGTGAGGTTGTTTGAAATGATGTCCTCCATGCTAGACTTGAAAATTTTGTGTAGCTCTTCTTTCTCACGTAGGTGGATTATGGAGCTCCCATTGTTAAACTATATAGCAACAACCTTGGATGTGCCACATGCTATCATGCAAGCCAACCCAACCCCAATTTTGTTTTATTTACACATTCCTTCTAGTTTTATTGAATTTGAATTTGCAAATGAGATGCACAGACCCTAAATCGTGCAACAAGTAAAGGGACGATGATAGTGGTTACATACCTCACACAAAACAATGAAACAAGTTTTGTTGTAATCCACAACACATGCTCAAGCCTGTCACTTGGAAGTAAGCCCCCCTGACTTCTTAAGGTCATGATTATAGATATCCAATATGAAAGGTAAATAAAGCATTAATCCATACCAAGTAGGGGGGTAACATATAATTACTATATCTAAACATATATATCGGAACATGATTGGGTACCGTGGATAGGGTAACTTGCCTATAGAAGGGCCATAATTTGTTGGTGAAGGTGGATGAAAGTAGTCAGAATCCTTACTATGTAGCTGTGCAATTATTATATAAGTCATCTTTTGCTGCAAAAACAGTGTTTACTTGAAGAGATTGAGCTGTTCAATTCCTGCATCATACCAAGTGGCTTCATTCCATGTCGCTAAGGGTGGAAAATCTAGTGGGAGAATGCATATACAACCTCCCACAAAAAGTGATGTTGCATCACATGTATTAACCAAGAGCTTAAATTTGGGTTTTGAGGCGAGCCCAAACAATGCATATAGCTTTGGAATCAGTGGAATCGACCCAGATGCATGTTTAATTGTTGCTAATTATGGTAATGGCTTATGTCACTGTAGCTTCTCTGCAGCAAGAGAAACTCATAGAATCTCATCAATAACGACTTAGAGGAAAATGGGCTCAAAGGTGAGTGGAAGCTTCAACAATTGTTGGCAAATGCACTCTTCTTAGATGTATGCATATTGCCACGGGATGAGGTATCCACTACAACTAACATAAACTGCAACGTCCCTTAACTGTAGTGTTACAATATTAGGGAGCAGGTATTGTCACTAAAAGGGTCTGTCAAGGTCAGAGACTAGGTCAATGAATAATTTAGAAATTGATTTAGAAAATCTAACAAATATGGAAAAAGAATTAGCATATACCACATAATTATATTCCATCTAAGTGTTCCCTACAAATGAAAAAAAACATAATTTTTTTTTGAAATTGTGAAAATGTTTATTTATTTATTTAAATCAATAAAATATTTCTGAAAAATTAAACTGCATAGCAGGTAAAAATGAATGTGTTAAGTCAACTATAATGATTTAATACTTTCAAATTGAGGAAGAGTGCACTTGCAATGTAAGGATCAAATAAAGCCATAAAAAATGATACGTAGACCAATCTTTGCATTCAAATGCCTTGCATATATATTGAGTGAAGATATAATGATATATAATGAATGAAGATAAATATTGTTAGAGAATGCTCTAAATCCATGTGGATTCTACTCACGCTATGTGCTTTGTATGTTGTATGCATGGACAAGCTTTGTTTTGTGGATGCTATGCAACATAACACTGGCATGCCATGTGGAACATGGTTATATATAGATATCGACATTACTTCATAGTCACATAGTTATTGTACATTTGACGATTTCAAAATGTCAACATTATGATTTAAAGAATGTACAACTACATTTGATAATATTTATTCATGTCCATTCATAATGCAATCATGATTTGGCTCAAAATAAACCAACAGTGCAAAATACGGCAAAACATTATTATTGTGACCTATGTAGTTGTAGTGCTTGGCAACATGCACATATATTTCATCGATTTATAAAATACCTCTACATGGCATTCCTAATTTATTCATTCTAATAGTCATGCCAGGGACTACAGCTTTTCTCCTACAATCATGCTTTGTTTTATTAGTCCCTGGGACTATAGCTTTCTCCTAACAAGAAAGCTTATTTATATGAAATCTTTAATTGTTTGTTTTTCTATAGTTGACTTAAGTATGATGGTGGAAATATCTAAATATTGGTTTCATAATTTCATTTATTCAAGAATTATGGGGTTTATAATGATTCTTATTGGTTGTGAGGATGTGATATACAAATTTCCTTCGTGGGTGGTGGCAAGAGATGCTTCAAAAAATATTACAATTTTGTTAAATTTTTCGACTTGTGCATGGTGTCCAAGTGTGGGAGGAGTTATACGGTGTTTATTTATTTAATTCTGGGATACAATGCACTGATTGATACCTATGTTTGCTTTCCCATTAGTTTCTAGGTATTTCGCTTCACGTGTTGAATGTGGTTGTTCATTGTAGTGAATTTTCCTTATTGTTGTTGTTGTTGTGAACTCCATTTTTGTTGTGTTGGTTATCATTTTAGTGGATTACATGTTCTAGGGTTTTCTACTTGTGGTGTTGGTAGTAGGGTTGGATGGAGTTTCAATGCCATGGTTCTCATGGGTGAGCCATCTATGGTTTGGACTATTGGTTCTCAGATTCATTGGTTTCTTGTAGTCAATATTTGTATTTCTTCTTATGGTGAATATAGTCCCTAGTGTTGGTGGTCTAGGTATTGGTTATCACTTTGGTGGTTTGTTAGTGGCTATAAATTCTTAGGGTTTTCTAGTTTTTATGTTGGTGGCATGGTTGAATGGAGGTTTAGCTCCTTGTTTTTGTTTCTAAGCCATTTGCGGTTTGAACTATAGATTCTTTAGTTTGTTGATGCCTTGTAGTCCCCAATTTTGTTACTTCTTGTGGGGAATGCCACCAATGGGGGCAGTGACTGGTCCATTGCTTCATGTGGTGTGGTTGGTGGTTACAATCAAGACTTGCCTCCTTGTTTCTTGTTGTGAACTCTTTAGCTCCTTAGCCTATGTGTTTGTTTTCTCTAGGTGCATGTTCTATTGGTGTTATTGGTCTTGTTTTGTTGGCATGTACATTGCTTGTTTGACCTTCTTGGCTTTCTTGTCATTAGGAGTTTGTGGTGCAAGGGTCCTAGTCATTCTAGTGTTAGTGGTCTGGTTGACATGTCCAAGTTGTTGCCTTTAGTTTTTCTTGAGGGTGAATTTGGCTTTGCAACTATGTAAACATTGTAAGCCTTGAAGCTTTCCTTACACTAAACTTGATAGCTCGGGGATGGTAATAGGTGGGTGCTTGACATGTCCAAGTTGTTGCCTTTAGTTTTTCTTGAGGGTGAATTTGGCTTTGCAACTATGTAAACATTGTAAGCCTTGAAGCTTTCCTTACACTAAACTTGATAGCTCGGGGATGGTAATAGGTGGGTGCTTTGGAAAATATGGGAAAATTGATAAACAATGCATGGCCTCCACACGTGGCAAGAGGTGCCAAGAGATAATTTGGTCGGTGGTAGGAGTCAATGTTGTTGTTGTCATTGACATTTATTAGTTTGATCGACATTAGTCCCATCACTTCATCTCATAAATAAGGTTTTTGGTTGCAATGAATTATTTTTATCATCATCACTATGAACATCTTTTCCATTGTGTTGGTTGTCTATGGCATGTTGGTGGTGGGAGTGAATGGGCTTACTGCTTTCTTTGTCATTGTGGATTTTTTTTGTTGGTTCATCAATCATTCATAGCTCTAGGTGCCCTTGCATTTGTGTTGATGGTATGTTTATTGCTAGATTCTCCTTCTTTTCCACTCATTGTTGTGAATTTGTGGTGCAAGGATCTTGGCAGCTATGTGGTTGGTGGTTCTTGCTAGTTCTTTGAGGTTGGAGACTAGGGCTTGGTTGATGGTGGCAAGGTGTTATTTTGTAGGGTTGTCACCCAAGTTGAAAAAAGTTCATGTTTATTTTCACTCGTGCCTTAGCTCCCATGGTTCAAAATTTGTCGGTATGTCCTACATCCTGCCTTTGAATTTTCTTGTAGCCGAATTTGGCTTCATGGTGGTTCAAATTAGGTAAGCCTTGAACCTTTCCCTACACTGAACTTGATAGCTTGGCTTTGAACATGTGTATGTTTGTTTTGAATGAACAATTATTTATGTGGTTTTTGTATGCATGGTTCATTTGTTTTCTTAGGGTTTTGATTTGTTTTCATTGTTTGCAACTTCCATTGCAATGTCCAATATAGTCTAGTGTCTTGTGTATTTTCAAATTCTAGTTTGTGGAAGTTTGAGTTTTTTTTTTTCCAAGTTACAAATACCGGGGGAAAATCCCTAATCACTTCCCCTCATTTCGAGGATGGTACCCAAGGTAAACCTTAGATTCTTCAGGGCACAAGGCTGATCAACAATAAGGCTCAAAGCCATTACAAGAATATGCTTTTTAAGAGCTCAACATGTCACTTGCAGGAATTGAACCTGGGTGGGGAGGATAGCAAACATTCCTCCCAACCACCCAAGCTATACCCAATTGACTTATGGAAGTTTGAGTTGCTTGGAGAGGTAATCCAATGTCCCTTTATCACTCTTGTTTAAAATGAATTTGTTTGGATCTCTGAGTATTTTTATGTTATGTAAGAGGAAACGAATAAATACCACCAATTCTTAGTTTTGTATCTTTAGCATTTGAAAATTTGTTTCTCCAAACAAATTCCAATCCACTTCTTTTATTTAAAAGAGATGTGTTTGAAAATTACAACATTGGTTTGTTACATAAAAGAAGATGAATAAAAACTATGGTTTTTTATTTTTGTTTGTTTAGTAGTGTTATCACTGAAATTTCGTCCGCACGTGGCGACAAGAACTCCGCATCTGTCATGCCTAGCAGAGCCCAACTGGGCATGTAAGCACTCACAATTTGCTCACACAGTGACGAATTGGGTGCAAACAAGTAGGCAATGCAACTAAGCTACAAATCAATGCCAGATGGTTCTAAGTGGTTATAAAACTTGGACCATAGTCCTTAGAGTGCTTGGTGACGATCCTAGTAATTCCCAAATTTTTCTCATCAATTTTGTTGTAATTCTTCCTTGAGTTTGAACATTTAAACCCTTTCCTCATTCCTTTTTTATCAAATTCATGCATCTTATGACCTTTAGGATATTACGTATTCATACTTAATAAACGATTATTAATTAAAGATGAGAGTAGAATGCATGAATTCACATATTTGGAATTGTTCGCAATTATGTTCTAAGTTGCAAAATGTTGTCACTCCTCGTTGATACCTTGAAGAATTATGATTGATTTTATCATCTGGAAGCATGTTAAAGAGTTTCTCATCAACATGCACATGAGTTGCTATGGAGTCCCATTTACATGTTGATAAACCTTTTCTACCACTTGTTGATGAGTTGTATGGCATGCTACAAAAGATTAAAAGAAGAATTGTTTTGGCATGAACACAAAATTGGAGATTTTGCACACATGTCTCTCTAAGATCACAACAATGTACATTTTCAAGATTTATGGCAAGTAATTCGAAAGTCATTGAAGCACCACGTATATATTGGATCAGTGCCCTTTTTTATAGCAAATTTATCTTTGTTTTCCTCTCCTCGATTGTAAATAAAAGCATCCAAGTATAGGAAAAACAATTTTGTTGAATGCTAGTTATTTTCCTAAAGATTGGGTCACTGCCCAATAACTCTTTTTGATACATTGCTTAAGTGAATAGACTTTGGAACCACTTGGATTCATTGGCAATTAATATAAATAGTCTAATCTTCTTATGTGGTAGTTACTAAGTTATCTTTGCAAATTGAGTTAGGTTTTACAAGATCATCTAGTGAGTTGTAGAGTATGGGCCCACTCTCGTAGCATGTAGTTGTTGATAGTCTCAGTGTTTTTAACATTTGTGTTACTTCCTATTTTCATCATTGTTGCTTCTATTAATTTCCTTGGTTTGAATAACATAAGTAGTGTACTAGTTTACATACAATACATTGATATATTTCATGTTATTTCATTTTCGACAATATTGTTCATTTTTCACAAGTTAGTAATATGATTGGTACATTCAACAAGCCATAGAATAGTAGCCTATGGGTTACTTTCAACAAGATTTCTAGAAGGATTTAGGTATTTTAAATTGTTCTTGATTTTCATTAGGTTAATTCTAGGAAGCCACAAAATAGTAGCTCTTGGGTTACTTTTAGCTGAATTGCGTAGGAAGTCTTAGGATAATTTAGAATCTTTAATTTCTTTACAACAATTCTACAAAACCACAGGTTAGTATCCCTTGGGTTACTTCCCGCAGAGTTGTCTCCAAGATCTTAGACTAGTTAGCAATTAATTAGTGCTATGGGTGAGTCACAACAAATTAAATTATGCAAGCTTAGAGTTTGTTGCTAAGTGCATTTCCATGTTTTTTCTATAAATATGATAGAATAGATTGAATCAAGAAAAGAACCTCCAAAAATAGTAGTTAGTGTCATAATAAACCCAATAATCAAAATCACTAAGAATACACATAAAATCTAGTTGTTTTGAAAGTTCATGCTTTCAGGTTGATAGATTAAAGTAGGATCTATCTAAACTTGGACTCCTCAATCCCAAATATTACTGGAAGTTGACACTCTTTGACATCATTGTAGGGGAAATGCCAATTTCCAAATTCTTTTCTTTATTTGGGCTGGTAAATCCATTATTGAAGCTACATGATTGGAACTGCATATCCAATTTCATTTCTTCTTTGCTCGGTGTTTTTTATTCCTTTTGATAAGCATGTATTAAGTGAAGGAGGGATAAGTCTGGGATTTTTCTTCTTAACATTCCTTCTACTACAAAATTAACTAAGATCAACTCACAAGGAGTAGGAGGATCTATTTCAATAGCCCAAATCGTCATCGAAGTTCTTGCTAAGATAACAATTAAGGTGGAAACAACTCCTATAAAGAATGAACCAAAGGTTAAAATGAAGAAACTACATCCACTTAGTGGTTTTTTTTCTATATTTAGATTGGAAAATGAACGTGAAAATGAAGAGGTGGAGGTGGAATGTGAGTTCCCTATTCAAGAATCTGATAAGGAAGCCAAGATGAAGACCATTAATCCATCAATTGTTCGACACTTCTATGGGATTCCCGTTGAAAAGTCAAACACTTTTTTGTTTACATTTGAAGTACTATGTCAAACAAATGAATACAAAATTGACGCTAAGAAGTTATGCCTATTTCCCTCAACATTGAAAGATGTAGCACTACGTTAGTTTATGGGTTCGGTAGAAGGAAGTTTCCATACCCAATATCAAATGAAGGAGACATTTTCAAAGAAATATTGTGACTATTGTAAAGCAAGAGGAACATGGAATTTTTTTTTAATGATTCAATGTGTTGATGAAAACCTATAAGCTTATGTTGGATGATTTTAATTCACTTACAAACAATCTATCAATTCTCAATTAAATCTAAAGTCATTCAAATTGGTGGTTTTGAGAGGGGTACACAACGAATGGATGGAATCTATAAATTTATTGCTATTGGAGACATTTACCAATTTTCCTACAATGAAGTCGGGGGACTTTTCAAGAATTATTCTAGGGCATCATGGAGGAAGATAAAGGGACCTTGAGCAATTATACAATCACCACCAAAGACCATAACGAGGGTTTATAAGGTGGAGATTGGGAATCCGTTAGAAGACATGAAGACAAACATACTAAATTCATTGTCCATGCAACTCAATGCCCCTCTCTCTCCAAAAAGAAACAAGAAGACATGGATAAGGCCCCATCAATTTCATGTCCAAAATGCACTAAAAATATTCTTGATATGAATGTCCATTGAATGTTGTGATAGTCTACAACATTTATGCTAAGAATCAAGATACTAGTATTTGTCCTCAACTGCCAGGTCTAAAAGTGGTGTATTAAGGTGTATAAAATAATGTTTTTTGTTTTTGTTTGCTAGTTTGTCTGTGACCTACAGGACTATCCCGTGGATGAGAAACCATGACTTAGGGGCATCTAAGACATCAAAATCACCCGAGGATCGCACTCGGCCTGAGCCACACCAACCCTTAACATGGCTGGACTTTTTGTCTCCGAAGGTTTCGAACTGGTGACTTTAACATCACAGAGTGCCTTAATAGCACACTCTGTCAGTGACTATCCTATACCTCAGAGATGTGTATAACATAATGTTAAACAAGTCTATTTCATTAATTAAAGAAGGTTTGGGTGGCCACGACCTCAATTTTGAGGTATGAATTTCAATCCTTGGTTTTTTAGTTCATCTTGGATAGTGAACTTCCAACTTCTAACTGGTATCCTACACCATTTTATGGAACTCAACAATCCTTGCAAACACCTTTTTCTACCCAATTATCTTGTTCTTCTCTGATGCTTTATGAATTGCAACCCCGTCAATTTCAAAGTTCTCAATGGCCAACTAAACAACACTATTTTAGATCATACCATAATTGGCCACCTCAACAACAACAACAATCCCTTCTACCTCGTCCATGGCACGATCAATTTTGAAATTACATCTGTGTAATGTTCCATCTCCATCTACTCCATTACCCAATTACAAAATTATACAATGTTGTGCTATTATGCAAGGGTTTGTGAATGAGAAAAGATGGGGGGTTATTTAAACAAGCATCAACCAACCACTAGGAGATACTTCTTAACAACACTCATGTTTCAGACATATTCTGATAGGTCAATTGGCCACAATAATTCAAGATATCAATGTGCCCATGGTATAAGAATTCAACTAGAACTTGTAGAGTGAAATTACTAGGGTGGATGGATTGGAGATTCATATTGCTATAATTATTGAGTTGTCTGTAGAAGGTATATGATGGTTCAAAGAAATGGTCAAATCTATGAGAATAAAATGATTATTTTTTGCAGTTGATGAAGAGGTTGAAGATATAGGGTGGGGAATATGGCATCTTTAATTACCAAAGCCTTGGGGTGAGGTGGTACACCATGTTATCAAATGCTTTACCTGTGAAGATCATTCATCCCTTTGTTTGGCATACCACTTTTTCTTCCTTGCCCATATTAGACAAAATAGGAAAATTGATGTCCCTTTCTTCCTATTACAATTACTTCAAGTGTTGACCCAACATTTTCAAGCTAGATGACGACACTAGCTCACTCATAATTGATTTCAATTCACTCGATCCAGATTAGAGGTGAATTAGGATGAACTCATTGGTTGAACAACTGCTAAAACAACAAAAGGTGAAGATACTATGGAGACAAATAGCTAGAATGAAAACTCTCCTCTCACAACAACCAAAGCCAGTGGAGATAGATATTCCCGAGGGTGTGTGAAGGAGAACAAGGCTAAAAAGGAAGCTATTAGCCAATAAATCTTCCTACATCACAAAGCATCATGCAATTTCCATTGGAACACGATTAAAAGAAGAGGACACAGAATTGGTTGCAACACTCCATTTGGCACAACAATCATCAACTACAATTTGCACCATGGATGCTACATACTAGGTAAGCCTCAAATTAACATTATCTCCTTCCATTGATTTAGTTTCTAAACTACATCAATTGTGTCACAACTCAATAAAATGACTATTGAATGAGATGTTTGGAAGGAAATTACTTCCATCCATAAAAAATGGTGTATTCCTCTTGAAACTTATAATAAGTGATTGAATTGGGTAAAGGAAGAGGAATTTGAGTCTTACAATAGCCAACAAGAAGTTATTTGGTCCTTGAAAGAACAAAATAAGCAGTTGAAAAAGGAATTGGCAAATGCCAAGAAATATCATGATGGTGAGTTGCAATAGAAAGAAGAAGAGATTTAGAATTGGAAGTAGAAAGTAGTTAAGACTAGGGATCTAACTACTCATATGATACCCTTTAGAATACTTTCACCTATTTATACCATGTATCTCATAGAGTAGTGGTTTGAAATGTAGATAGAATGTATTATATCCAACTTATTGTTTCATATGAAGGGTAGTAGAAAAACATTATGTGTTTTTCCAACATTCTTGAGAGGGGAAATTTGCTCTAAATTGTATTTGCACAGTTATTTGTTGCCAAATAACACTATATGGAATCCTAACCATTTTGCAGAGGATGTCAATCTTCGAGTCTTTTAGTCCACTCCACAACATGGAATTAAAATATCCCATGAGATGGAACTATATAAGGGAGAGGAATTCAATACACTATTGTGAATTCGGCCTATAATGACTTATGTGGTTGCTACGACCAAAGATCATCATTAGAGGGTCTCAAACCCTTGCATATGAGAAGTTACGACTCATGAAAAATCTGCAACAATAGCCCGATTCATTGATTTTTACACTAAATCAATTGAAAATGCAATCCAAAGTTACCAAAACAAATGGAGGGATCTTGTTGATGAGCTCAAGCAATGACAACCACATTCTCTACCTAATCTTCACATCTCACTTTATTAGAGTTGTATGTATGTCACTATTGTTAGAGAGTTGGATTTACATTGGTTGGGTTTCAGATTCTATTTTCCACTGTTATTATTTCTCATTCCAGATTGGAGAAGCAATGCTCCTCATGATTAGCCCAAGGATAGAAAGAGATGTCAGTTGTTCAAAACATTGGGAGGTTTCCATTCATAAAAGGCTTCTTTTCACATGACTCCTCATAAGGAGTGGTTTTGTGAATATGATAATGGAGCCTTATGTTTTCTTAAGAGATGAATCGACAACTAGAATCACGAGACGTGGAATAGTTAATATGTTGCTCAAGGATGTAAGGATTAGAACACCCCTGGGGTTTTGCACATTCTAGATTTAGCTAAAAACTTAATATCCGTAAGTAAGATAAGTAATGTAAGTATACATATTTTGTTTGAAAATGAAACTTGCAAAATGGTTCGAGGAGAAATGGTGTTGATGAGGGTAGTTTGGAATGAAACTCTGTACAAACTGTTTAGAAGCACTATAATTGATGGGTATAACAATTATGTTGTTCTCAAGGGTAGTAATGAAGAAGACATAATCCTACTGTCTCTAGAGGAAAGACAATGGTATGGCATTAAATATCAGGAAACATTGGAGAGAAGGGCCTTTGAGCATTACATGGTAAAAGTATGGTTGAAGGTATGTCTAATTGCACACTAGATTTTGATTTCTCTGAACATTGCATACACGGTAAACAAAATTGGCTATGATTTTCATCTGGTGCTACAAGAGCAAAGGGAATCTTAGAGATGATACAAAGTGATGTGTTTGGACCTGTGCCTAATCCATCATTAGGTAATTATGTGTATTATGTTTCATTCATAGATGATTTCTCAAGAAACACGTGGATTTATTTCCTCAAAAAGAAATACGAGGTCTTTGAGAAATTTAAAGAGTCTAAGGTTCTCATGGAGAATCAAATAGAGAATAAAATAAAGGTGTTGAGTATAGATAATGGTGGAGAGTTCTCTAGGAATGAATTCGGTAAGAAGTATGGAATAACAAGGGAAAATACTACTCAATACGCACCTCAACATAATGTAGTTGTAGAAAAAATGAATAGGACATTGATGGAAAAGGCAAGGAACATGCTTAGGGGTGCCGAGTTAGGACATGAATTCTGGGTAGAGGCAGTGGATATTACTTTTTACTTGGTAAATTGATCACCCTCACCAACGTTGGTCGAAAAAACTTCACACGAGGCATGGAATAGTAAGAAACCCTCTTTTAAACATCTCAAATTTTTTGGTTGTGATGCTTATGTACATGTTCCAAAGGAAAATAGGAGTAAGCTAGATAATAAAGTTGAAAATTGTATCTTTATTGGTTTTAAAGATGGTATAAAAGGTTATAAACATTGGAACTCGGTAACTCAGAAGACGATTTACAGTCAGGATGTTGTTTTTAGAGAGGTTAAATATGTTCCCAAACAACAATTCTTGCCAAGGGAAAAAGAACCAAAGATAATAGAGTTTGAGTTGAAGGATGAAGAAATTGACTCAATAGAAGAAGAACCACATACTCCGGTTTTGAGGAGAATGGTTCAAGAAATAGGGAAACCATAAAGGTATACTCCACTTGATTTTAATGTTAGTTTTACTTTATCTATTGTTGATGATGATCCCATAATTGTTAGGGAGGTAGTGGATTCAGAGGATAGTAAACTCTGGAAGAAGGCCATGGTTGAAGAAATGGATGCCTTGGATAAGAATGAGACTTGGGATATAGTTGAGTCGCCACCTGGAAGAAAACCCATTGGCAACAAATGGGTTTTTAAGAATAAGTTGAATGCAAAAGGTAAAGTGGAGAAATACAAAGCTCCCTTAGTAGCAAAGGGGTATTCCTAGGCAGAGGGAAATGATTTTGGTGAAATATTTTCTCCTATTGTTAAATTAACTTCTATTATATTTATTTTGTCTATTGATGTTGCTTTTGATCTTGAAGTAGAGAAGATGGATGTGAAGAACACATTCCTACATGGGGATATTGAAGAAGAAATATACATGAAAGAACGATAAGGTTTTGTGGTCAAGGGAAATAAAGAGTTGGTTTGCAAGCTGAAAAAGTCCCTATATGGATAAAAACAATCTCCAAGAAAGTGATAGCAAAAGTTTGATACTTATATAATGAGACTTGGTTTCTCAAGAAGCAAAGTTGATCATTGTGTGTATTCTAAGCTAGTTGGCGATCATTTTATTTATGTGGTCTTGTATGTTGATGATATGTTGTTGATTGGAAATAAAAAGGAGATCATTAAGGATGTCAAAACCCAATTGTCTTCCGAATTTGATATGAAAGATCTTGGTGCTACAAATTTTATTTTGGGCATGGAAATTAAAAGAGATCAGAAAAATAGGAAACTCTAGTTGAATTAGAGGAAATATGTCGAGAAAATATTGCAGAGGTTTAATATGCAAGAATGTAAACCGACCAAGGTCCCTATTCCTATAGGTGTAAAGTTATTTGCAAATTAGTGTCCCAAGTCACAGGAATAGGACGAGGACATGTAATGTGTTCCTTGTGGCAGTGTTACTAGTATTTTAATGTATGCAATGGTCTATACTAGATTAGACATTGCACATGTAGTGGGAGTTTTGAGCATATATATGTCAAAACCAAGGAAGGAGCATTTGACAAATGTAAAGAGTATTTTCAGGTATTTGTGTGGCACCATAGATAATTGAATATGCTATTAAGGAGGACCTAGACTAGATAGCGTGTTAGATGTACATGGCTTTGTTGATGCAAACTAGGATAGATATCTGGATAGCATAAGATCTATAAGTGATGATGTGTTTAACTTATTTAGAGGATCAATCAGTTGGATGATCAAGAGACAAGTTGTAGTTTCACTCTCAACTATAGAAGTTGAATACATGGCAGCCACTCATGCAAGTAAGGAAGTTGTATGTGTTAGAAAAGTAGGTGTGCTCGTTTAACCATAGACAATATAGCAATATTGTCACCCAACCATGGGCCGAAGCCACCCCCGAGCACCTTAACCTTGACAGAGAATAATTATGGAAGCAAACCCTAGACCTAATAGCCAATCAATGTAGCATACCTCTCTCTCGAGATAGCGCACAAGGCAAAAAGTACAAACCACAACCAATAGAAAGTCCAAGCCTAAAATCGAAAATACAAGTTGTAGGAGCTGCAACTGCAACTACTCTCCAGACTTGCACACTTACTAAATTTTTGCAGTGCGCACTAGATTTATGTAGTTGCGAGTTGTGTGTGTCCAAATGAGTTGACATCCTGTATTTATACTGTTCTTCCTTAGCTTTCCGGGCCGACTTCTCTTTTTGGAGGCTAAAAACTCAATATTAATTATTTGCTTTAGCCGACTTGTCTTCTAAGGTTATTTTCAATGCTTTAGGGTTTCTTCTTGCTTCCTGGAATATTCTATTCTTGTCAGGGTTACACGTGGAGGTTTAATACCTCCCACAACTACCATAATATCAACACTCCCTCCTAGCTAGGGAGGTATTTAAAGGTAATGGTCTTGAGCACAAACATACCATTCAATCGGTAGCATCATCATAGCCACACATGCTATCTCATGATCAAATCCCGAGCACCATCATCACTATCAGTATCATCTGATACCATCAACTGTATCATCTCTCAAAGCCATACTCCATATGAGCAATCAGGCATGATGTTGGATAAGTCACTCACTCCATAGAGTGATACAAGAACCATTCTTCTAATCTGAACATATGTCCTAGAAGAA
>CBVK0102912636.1:0-10412 GCA_900067695.1 Picea abies
AAGAAGTTGTCCTACTTAGCTTGTTGAAGGTTGTTATGAACCTGTTGTTGGAGGGGTTGGATTTGTTTAACCAATTTGGCTACATGATCTGCCTGAGTGTGGGAGGATTCTGTCGGTGAAGATGCAACATGAAGAACATGAAGGGATTTATTATAACTTGGTTTGGCTGGGCAACATGGAGGCACCCTCGTAGGTGCTGTAGGAATATCTTGGTGTTCTTCTAAACTCTTGTTGATATGCTTATGTTGGATAGAAGGGTCTTGGGATGAGGCTGCAGTGGTTGTAGTGTCCTTTTCTTTTGACCAGATGGTGAAGAGGCTAAAATTTTTCAATATGAGAGATTACTTTGTGGCACTGTTTTGTCGAGACATTAGTCGAAACTACCTCTATATCATGCAGGGTTGAACCCCCAAAGTAACAATGACGCTACGGGGTCGAGACTCATAAACAACATGAAACCTCCACATATATGGTTGGCCTAACATAACATCACAGACTTCCAGTGGGGCAACATCACACAATAACTCATCCTTGAAGGGCTTGATGTCGTATGACAAGCGACATTGTTGGCTGACATAAAGATCTCGACCCTAGTAGAGCCATTCGATGTTGTATGGTTGCGGGTGTGGCTTTGTCGGTGAATCCAACTGCTTGATGACCTTTGCTAAGATGAAGTTCTTATGTCTTCTACTATCAATAACAAAATGCAGTGGGGTCCCCTTCACCCACATATGTGAATGGAAAAGGTGCTCCCCCTCCTCATGATCCTCTGGTTCTTCTGGTTGGATTGTTGTGGTTGCAACAGTAGTAGTGGGTTCTGCATCAATTATATGTCTCCTTTTATTATTGTCTAAATCAGAGTCTGAGTCGGGGCTTGACTCCATTTATTTGAGCTCGGCCACCAATCACTGTTTTGAGCAACATTCATCGGTGTTGTGCAAAGGGATTTTGTGGAAGTCGCACCACTTCTCATTGTCCTTCTTCATCTTCATGTTTCTCTTCTTTTCCTACAGCTTGGACTAGTTGTCTTGAGGTTGGTTGTTCTGTGAGTTAGGGTTGCCTTTACCATACTTTGGTTGCTGCAGATTTGCAGACCCGAACTCTCGCTTGTTCTGCTACTTAAATTTCTGCTCGATTTCGATAACATATCTATAAGTGACTCCCAATGATGAAATGTCTAGAAATTCCATTTCAGTTTAGATGTACATGTGTAGAGCCTCGTGATATTTCAGAACCAGATGTCACTCAGAGTCTTTGATACCCAACTTGGTGCACAATGTATGGAAGGTATTTGTGAACTCCGACATTGTTTGGTCATGCTTTTGATGTAGCATGGTCCATCTCATGTACTGGTCATCATAGTTTCCCACAGGGTAATATTTTTTTTTTTGACAGTAACGAGTAGAGGGATTTGTATTAAAAATGGCACTCTTCCGATCTCACGTTCTTCAAATTCCTGTAGATGGTTATGCATTTAGGGTAATTGAGGAAAAATGGGTAGAATTTAAAGATGAACCTCGTAATGTTAGGAATTCATTGGCATATGACGATGTTGATCCATTTATAGATCTTAGGTATATTTACTCAGTGTGGCCTATTTTTGTTAACAGTCCTCCTTGGATGTCATTAAAAAGGGAGAGCATAATGTTTTTTTTTTACAGTAACGAGTAGAGGGATTTGAATTAAAAATGGCAAAGCCACAAATCTATTACAAAGGCATGGCTGCACAGAGCTGTTGCCTGCAAAAGAGGAATACAATACTTAAAAAACCGATGGAGTTGCTTCCCAAGTCTGTGATGGAACTGAAACTAAATTTATTTAGTGACCTAGCTTCTATACAAAATGCTAGGATGCTTAGGTTGCTTCAGACTGGAGCATTTAGCGTTGTGGGCTCGTTACTTCTCAGAGCTTTCTCCCCATTCAAGATTTAGCTTGGACAGCTTGTCCTCCAGGTCTCCAATTCGGTCCTCGAACTTCTCTTGTGGACTTTTCAATTCTTGATGCAGCTTGTCGAGTTCTTCAGTGAACCCGATCTTGACAAAGGATAAGTCTTGTTCTAACTGCTCCATCCTCCTCCCAGCTTCAGAATCAAGGTTTTCCAAGAAGTCCAGCTAGAACTGGAGCATATTCTTTAGCTTTTCCAGTTTTTCATCCAACTACTTGAGGCGCTCTTTTACAGGAATGAGGCGGCTGGAACTGGCGGCCATTTCTAGATCCCCTGAATTCGGATCCTTGGGTCGTCTTCGTCTGCTCTGGGCGTGACTGAGATTGAACTGTGAATTTGATGTGGGCGAGGTGGGATTTATGCTTGAGAAGCCTCCCGTCATCATTTTCCCTGCCTTGCTGGCCCCAAGAGGTATGGGCGCGGGGTTGAAATCCTGTGAGATCAGGTGGGAAGGTCGCTTGGGCGCCTGTAATTTGATTTCCTCAATCCAGCGTACCATCATGAGTCTTGACGCGAGCTCAACTTTGCTCGTCCTTGTATCTGGATTTGAATCGCCTTTGGGCAAAGGGAAAATCATGGGAGATCCACCTGGGACTGGTGATCATTGACCAGTGACTGTCCTGCCTCCATCTCGACGCCCTTATTGGCCTCTATGTCTGCATTATGATTTAGCTCCCTTAGTACATGGTATATTTGATATGAATCCAATCCCCTTAAAAGCAGTCGGATTTTGGCTATTAGATTGTTTAGTTTTGCGTTTTGGGTTGCTCTGGTGAGGACTATGGCTTGAATCAGCAGTCAGGAGTCCCCTATGATTATTAAATCCTGAATGCCTATGTTTTGAGTATGGCAAAGACCTTGCCAAAGTGCCATTGCCTCAGCGTGATTGTTGGAAGCTGTTCCCAGTCCAATTGCATAGCGCAACAAAATTCCTGCATTTGGTTTTTCAATGAGACCTCCTCCACCTGCTTGTCCGGGGTTTCCCTTGGAGGCCCCATCAAAAGAGAGGATGTAGCAGTTTCTCACTCTTTTCCAGTTATCAAAATCGTCTTTTCCTTGTCTGAGCTCCCAATGTGCCTGGAAGGTGGGTGGGGATTTGGTCCCAATGGAATTTGGGAGGTGGAATTGAGCACACCAGTGTTCTTCTTTCTCATCCATCTTCCTACTGTTCGTTGGGAAAGTGTGGTTGCTAGCCCAATCTTTAAAGAGAGATCTGATTCTGGCGGCCACTTGAGGAGGTTTCCTTTCTTTTTCGCGGAAGATTCTGCTATTCCTCTCTAGCCAAAGTCCCCACAGGATGAATCTGGGTAGAGCTTGCCAGAGAATTGAGACCAAGCTTTGCTTTTGGGGGTGGAATGGGGAAAGGGTAGGCCAATCCACAAGGAGGGAGTGGAGGTCCATAGGGAGATTTAATTGCAAGCCAGCTACCAAAGTCCAGACTTCTTTTGAGAAGGAACAAAAGAGAAGAAGGTGGGAGGAAGTTTCTTCAGCTTGGAGGCACAGGGGGCATCTGAAAGGGCCAGCCCAACCTTTTTTTTTGAGGTTTTCGCCAGTCAGGATACTATCGTGGCCAAGCATCCAGAGAAACAAGTCAATTTTGGGAATGGTTTTAAATTTCCAGATAGCTTTCCAAAGTGCTGGGTTGGGAGGGACGTGAGGGAGATTTAGAAAGGTGGAGTACCCCAGTGAGGTTGAGTAAGGCTTTGCCTCTTTTCCCCAACCTCTTCTGTCTCTCGCTCTTTTCCTTAGGGGGGCTTTCCCTTGTAGGCTTAACTTTAGGGAGGCCCATTCTTGTTCCAGGACCAAAGGAAAGTTACTCACTGCCCAACCTTGCCACTGTTTGTGCCTCTCTGTCCCCCATACAGAAATATCGAAGAGTTTTCTTAGATTTTGCTCATCCATCCAATCTTTCAATCGCTGAAGATTCTGGTTTAGCTTCATAGGGGGGTCTCCAAGGACGGAGTCTTCCCAGATTTTGATTTGTTTCCCATTTCCCGGCACCCAGGTCAGATGGGAGATGAATTGTTCGTTGACCTTCCTACAAAGGTTGAAGATTGGGGATCCCGATTGAACATTCGGTAGGCGTTCCACGCATCTTCTCCTTGGGCCGCTGAAATACTTTTTCCACAATGCTTCCTTGCACCATGCCGTTTTTCCACTGATTATTCGCCATAATAGTTTTGCTCCAAGAGCAAGGTTCTGAACTTTAGTGTTTTTGAGGCTGAGTCCTCCTTCCAAAAGGGGCTTCGAAACTTTGTCCCAGCTTATGAGATGGGCTCTTTTGTTGGTCTGCTTGCCTCCTTCCCATAAGAACCTTCTTTGTAACACTTCCAATTTGGTGACAATGGATCCTGGGGCTAAAAGAAGAGAATTTCGATAGATTGGAACACTTGCCAAAACAGATTTAATGAGAACGATTCTGCCTGCTAAATTTAGCCAATTAGCGCCCCAAGAGGAAATTCTGTTCTTGAGTTTCTCCAAAAGATGATTCCATTGATTGTCTCTTGGATTAGTATTAGAGATGGGGACGCCCAAGTAGGTGAACGAGTCCCAAATTGTGTGCCCTTCCATGCCCAGGATTCTGGAAATGCCTCGCATCTCAAAGGGGGTGATGTTCCAGCTGTAAATTTTACTTTTGCCGAGGCTGATCTCACTTTCAGAAACTGAGGTATAGGCGTCAAGCTCATCTTTGAACTTCTTTGCTACTAGGATGCTTGCCCCTCCTAGGAGCAATGTGTCGTCAGCGAATTGGGCATGGTTGATTTCTTTCACGCCTTGGGCTATTTGGAGACCTTTGAGGTTACTGCTGATTCTGGCCTGCTCAAGCTGGTAGCTTAGGACTGATGCTTGGATTGCGTACAGCAGTGGCGATAGGGGGCAGCCCTGACGCAACCCTCTGGATGCCTTGAAAAAACTAGTTGCCCTTCCATTTACCATGGGGGCAATCCAGGGCGAGTTGATATAAGCTCTTATCCAGTTCACAAAGATGTCGTCAAATCCAAACTTTTTCATTACAACAAAGAGAAAATTGTGATTAACTCTATCAAAAGCATTAGCTAAGTCGAGTTTGATGATCATACCTTTGTCCTTCTTGCCGAGGCTTGTGTGGAGGGCTTCTTGGACGAGGACTATATTTTCTGCAATTTGCCTGCCTTTAATGAATCCCCCTTGGTTTTCCGGAACAATGGAAGGAAGGATGTTTTTCAGCCTATTGGCAATGACCTTTGTTAGAATTTTGTAGCTGGTATTGCACAAGGAAATAGGTCTGAACCTGCTGAAATTAAGCGCTCCTTTCTCCTTGGGGATGAGGGCCAGGAAGGATGAATTGGTACCGCCTCCCAACTTTTGACTTGCCTGTGATTTTTTAATCATTTTAGTCAGATCAGATTTGATAATTTCCCAGCAGTGCTGAAAGAACCTTGCTGTAAATCCGTCCGGACCTGGGGCTTTGTTCGGGTGCATTTGGTCCAGTGCCTCTTTGATTTCTTGTTGCGTTACTTCTTCCAGAAGTTTGCGATTGACATCATCTTTTATGAGAGTTGGGACAGTTGAGAGTGGGTGGGCATGGAGGTCTATGCTTGCTTTACCAGTTTCTGTATAAAGACTTTTGAAAGTGTCGAAGGCTGCCTTTTGGATGTCCTCCGGATCAGAGACTGTGATATTTTGGATTTGGATTTGTGTCACAGCCTTAAAAAGCTTCCGTGCTTCCGCTTGTTTGTGGAAAAAAGTTGTATTTTTGTCACCTTCTTGTAGCCAGAGGCTACGGGATTTCTGCCTCCAGTAGCTTTCCTCCTCTCTGCATAGTTTGTGCCATTGATTTTGCAGTTGCTCCTCCCTGATGATATCCTACTGTGTAATTTCTTTGCCTTCCAATGCAAGCTGGTGGTTTTCTAGTTGTCTTTGGCTTTCTAGGCGCATTGCAATGGGATTGGATTTGCTTTTGGCCCAAGCTTTTAATTCAGATTTGAGACGTCTTAGCTTTTCTTCCCAAACATGAAAGGCAGATCCCTTAATTTTGGTGGTCCATACTTTGACAACTTTGCTTCGGAAGTCTTTGTCTTGAATCCATGTAGGATTGAAGCGGAAGGGGATGGGCCCTTGGTTTAGCTCTTTCTTGATTTCCAACGTGATTGGTTTATGATCAGAGGTTCTGTTAGGGAGGATTTCTGAAGAGGTTGAGAGGCCAAGTGTCAGAAAAGAACTCTGCACTAAGAATCTGTCAAGACGGGCTGCTATGTGTCCTGGGCCTACTCTTTTGTTGGTCCAGGTGTAGCGCCCTCTAGTGGGTTTTATGTCCATCAGTTCCCAAGTGGAGACCAGGTCCTCCACCCATTCTCGGGCTGGGTCCCTTACAATGGACCCGCCTCTTTTTTCCTCTGCTGAGAGGGTTACATTTAAGTCACCTCCTAAGACTATATTTTCTAAATCCTGCTCAGTTAAGAAATCTTGGAGAGAATGCCAGCAAAGTCTTTTTTCATCAATATGTTGAGGAACATAAATGTTAAATAGACTTACAGTTTGCCCGGATTCTTTGTGGAGTAGTTGGGTGCATGTCCAGTGCATGCGAAGTTCGGAGAGGAGTAGGTCGAATTTGGTGGCGTTCCACATGGTGCAGAGCCCTCTTGAGGCGCCCCTGGCATTGTCAGCTACACCTTGGCTGCTTTTCCATGCATTTTTTAAGATTTTTACTAAGTCTTGTTGACTCATTTTTGTTTCCTGGATGAGTAGGACGTCTGTTCTTGTTGATTTAATTAAATCTCTGATAGCTTCTTCTTTTATCTTGCTGCCAAGACCCCTACAGTTCCAGGATGTAAATTTCATTGATTACTTTTAGGTGGGGGTCGGCCTCCATGGGAGACCTTTGCCTGTTTCCTTGTTTGCCGCACATCGAATACCTGCTTGAGAGTTGATTGGGCGCCTTTGAGGATATTTTTGTATGATTCTTTTTCTCTTTCTGCCTTTTTGGATTTCCTCCCTCTACTAGGTCGTTGTGGGGAGTCCCAGGCTTCACTTGTCCCTTCTGTTTCGTTTCCTGAAGAGAACTCACCTTATTTGTTTCCTTGGTCCGCTTCATTCCTTTGTGGTTGGTTTTCTTTGTCCTCCGTGCCCTGAGTCCCCCCACAGTCCTCGCCTCCAGCTGCATGCGATGTTCCCTCGATTTCGTTGCTCTCTTTGCCTCTGCCTTCTTCGCCTTGGTCGCTGCTGATTATGAGCGGTGTTTCCCTTTCGTTTTCCAAATATTTGAAGCTGTTAGTGTTTCCCTGGGGTCCTGGAATGCTTTGGACCGGTGTTGGGTTATTTGTTCGTGGACCTCTAGATTTCGCTCTTCCTTTCCGAGGCTGTTGCCATCCCTCCTCCTTTTCTTTCTCCTGCGCGGCCTTGGGACAGTTCCTATGGAAATGGTCGTAGTCATGACATCTTCTGCATTTAAATGGCAGATGTTCATAATCTAGTTTTTGCAGGTGTTGCCAATCACCCACCTTCAATTTCACTGCTTCCGGCAGTCCCACTTCTAGATCAACTTCAACGCAGATTCTGGCACAAGAATACTGATCTTTCGGATCTGCTTTTTCGATATAGTGGCCGAGACCGTTCCCTATTGCTTGCAGCGATGCAGAGTTCCAGCAATGGATGGGGAGGTTTGGGAGTCTGACCCAAACCGGGACGTCCTTTGGGATATCCAGGGCTGGATCGAAGTTTGGGGTCCAGCGATTCAAGTAGATCCCTTGAGCGCCCATGAAGTAAGGGTCGTTTCTGAAGATCAGGTCCCGGTCCTCCTGGGAAATGAACTCGAAGATGTAGAAGCCTTTGCCAATGGCGTAGAAGGTCACACTGTTCTTTGTTAACAGTCTCCAGTTCCTCTGAATCCAGTTATCGGTTTTTCTGGTGGAAGGCCAAAGCCCCATGAATTGACTGACTAAACCTCGCTCTGAGAGAGAGATTGCTACTTTCATTGGTTGTTCCGGGGGAAGGCAGATTTCTGGGATGGCCTCCAAATGCCTTACAAAGCTCGAGGATTCTCCTTGGGGTGTCTTCTTTGAGCAGGCTGTGATCAATTTGCTGAAGGTCGAAGAGGGGGAGGGAGGGGGCGGCGGCTCCCCTCCGTCCTGACTTGCCATGGCGGCCGAACCTGGCAGCACAAGCACGTCAAACCCTAAACGATCAGACCTCAAAAAAATTGTGGGTTGCACTATTTATTTTACTAATTGAAGAAAGATTACTTTGTTACTATTAGGGAGAGCATAATGTTGACAATGATTGTTCCAGGTATTTATTTACATTAATTTTTCAAATGTAACATTTTCATTTGTTTCATTTTTTGCATAATATAATTTATTTACTTATATATACATATCATGGTGTTACAAGGAAAATCACTCTATGGCATGGGGTAAACCAAAACAGACGGAATGACTGTAGAAATAAAATCTAATCCCAAGTATGATGTATAAATAAAAATGATAACAAGACAAGATAAAGAGCCTACCTCATGTTATCACCGAAATTTCATCCGCAAGTGGTTACAGGAATCCAACATCGTCAAAGCACTCATTAGTTCACTCATGGACCAAAAATGCATTTCCAAAAGGTCCAAAACTATACAACCAGTTATAAAATTAGCATGTGCTAAGACTACACAAGGAGCGCGCGCACATGCACCATCCAAAAACGCAAGAAAAACACACATGCGCACAATGCACGACTGTGGATGCAAAAAACCACGCACCCCTCAGAACAATGCATTTATGATATTGGTCGACCTTCCACCCACTTCTGGTTCAGCTTCCAAGTCAATTTGACACCCAAATATCAATTGAATATGATTGGGGGGCTGGTTAAAGACCTAAGGGTGCCCTAAATGGCCCCTTGTTCACACTAAGAACTGGTTTCATAATGCCTCAAAGCTATGCTATAAAAGGAGGCCATGGGTGCACTATATTTTCAAGGAATTCATTTGTATTGTTATGCTGCTAATATTCTCTTGGAGGATCCTCTTTCCTCATCAAGAGCATGCAAGCACCATTTCATTTGGCCATTCACATCACCTCTTGAGTGAATGTGTTTTGGATTCTCTTCACCATTTCATTCTAGTTTTTTACTTGTAAGAAGAGATCAATATTTGGGGGTCCAAGAGCCCTCCCTTGGAGGAAGAGGGGGCCCATGCATCTCCCTTTCTCTTTGGTGTTTTCTTTCCACTAATACAATCCTTTCCATTGGTGGCACGATTTTTTTTATTTTGTGTTCTAATGTCCTTATGCACTCTAGTTTAGTTTCTTTTAATATTCTTAGTTTATTTCTTTGCTTATCCTTTATGCTTTATACTTCTAACTCTTTCCTTCACTGTTGTCTTGCCTAGCTAATCCAACTAGGCTTGTAAGCATCCCTCTTTTGCTCATTCAAGTGACAAAAGGGGTGCAATAGATTGGAGACTCCGCTAGGGAAAGGTATGAATATCCTCCCCCATTTGGATTATTTTATCTCTTCCTTTTGTTTATTTAACTTACAGAAACCATAACCGGCCCAAGACAACTTGCAGAAATCCAAATTCAAAGCTAAGTTGAGAGAATTTCATCCGAAATTTTCCTCACGGCCATGTAACATAAGTGCACGGGTTTTTTAACCCATGGGTGAGTCTTCAGTGCACGTGCGCTCAACCCACTATTTTTCTCAGTGATTTTTGTGCACTTGCACCAAAGGGTCATTTTTTATTCGCTCATTGGTGCTACATGCGCCTTTATCTACTCTATGACCCGCACATCTACTCAGAAATTCACACATTGTATGAATTTTTGTGATTTTTTTAGGGCCCATAGCCTTCTTAAGCTTGATTCTATGCAAATTGTAATATGCACCACACTTAGATACCCTCTCCATATGAAGGGATTAATCAAAACATAGGCACTTAGGGGGTTAAAATCATTATTTTTCCTCTTTTTTCTTTCATTTTGCCACATGGATGGCTTGCTTTGATTAAATTTTAAGTTGGAATCATTCTATATGACATATAAAACTTGCATTGGGACCAGAGATTCGATATCAATCATTGAGTATTCTCTTCTCTCATGCCCCAAAGCGATCTTGAGAATCAGAAAGAGATTGAGGGAAAATTTCATCTCCCTTAAAGAAAAAATATTTAGGAGAGGACAACAACCCCCTCGGGACTCCTCTTAGTTTCTTTTTTCAAACACATATTAAATTTGTAAGGGCCCATACATGCCCACATGCTACAAAGATATGATAGTTTTGAATCTAATTTCTTAGATTACATCACTAGGGAAGTTTAAAGGTTTTGTAATGGGCCCATACATGCCCACATGTCCACATTCTAGGATAGTTTTGAATCTTTCTTAGATTAAATCACACTAGGGAGTTAAAGGATTTCTAAGGACCCACATGTCCACATGCTAGTTCTCTAGGGAATTTTAAATTCCACAAGGTTTTACCTGTTATCACTCCAAGAAACCCT
>CBVK0102912655.1:0-17887 GCA_900067695.1 Picea abies
TATATATATATATATACACACACACTAAGGTAGCCCCAAGGGTTAGCTCAAGCGGTCTCGAGCGGGACGTGAGATCTCTCCCCGAGTGATCAGTTGGGGAGGTCACAGGTTCGACTCTCTTGATCCCCTTGGGGGTTAGGCCCCGTAATCTGGGCCGATGGTTTACTCCATTTACTGTGCATGAAGCATGGGGAAGTACTCGGAGGGTGAAATGGTTTTTCACGGGGATTTCCTTGTACCGAGGGTGAAATCGTTTTGCACGGGGATTTCTGGAATATATATATATATATATATATGCGCACACACACTCTAAGGAGCAACAAACTAAGGAGTGAACTCTCTCAAAATGTGTGTAATTGCTTAAACCAGCACGAACTGGGGAGGATCGAACTCTCTCTAACTGCAGGTAATTGATTAAACCAGCCTAGATTCATCTTAACTCCAGATCTATCAAGTGCCAAGAGGGCTCAAATCCCTTGAGGTGTAAACCTTTTTGGAGTGCAAAACTTGAGAAAAGGTTGCACCTCGAGGAATTTGATCCCAATCAGCGCTTGATAAATCTGGAGTTAAATCCCTCGAGGTGTAAACCTTTTTTGGAGTGCAAGTGCAAAACTTAAGAAAAGGTTGCACCTCGAGGAATTTGATCAAAATCAGGGCTTGATAAATCCGGAATTAAGATGGATCTAAGCCGGTTATACAATAGTCCCAATGTTGCAAATATCTGAATTTCAGAGAATATATTGCTAAGAATGCACAAAGAAACTTATAGCAATATATTGCTAAGAATGCACAAAGAAACTTATAGCAGATATCCGGGAACATATTTCAGAGAATATATTGCTAAGAATCCACAAAGAAACTTATAGCAGATATCCGGGAACATATTGGAAAATATGTGCAAGCATAAACTTTATCCCGTTTATTCCCAAGGGTCTGGTATTCCCTTAGTAGAAATACTTATTGGAAATATTGGAAAATAGCGGCAAATATGAGAAAACTTAGTAGAAATACTTATTGGAAATATTGGAAAATATCGGCAAGTACAAACTTTGTTCCCTATATCCCCAAGGATCTGGAAAGAAACTTAGATGAAATATCTGGGAAAATGTGGGAAAACTTATCAGAAATTTGGGGAAATATAAAAAATATCAGCAAGCATAAACTGTATCACCTATATCCCTGAGTATCCTTATCGGAAATATGAGAGAAAAAATCTGAAAATATAGTCAAAAGCATAAACTTAGACTTGAAAAACTCTGGAAAATCGGCAACCCTGAAAACTTGGGAAAAAACGGATATGTCAGGAGCAATCGGAGATATTTGCAACAGTTGAAAACAGAACAATTCACTGTCGATATTTGCAACAGTTGAAAACAGAACAATTCACTGTCGAGATAGACTTGTCTAGATGGTAAAACTGGGGTGGTGGTATTCCCCCCACCGGAGATCAATTCCCCTAGTACATGTTAGTGCCCCGTAGGCTGTCATGGCCGCGCAAGCTAGCTGGATGTTGTGACGGACAAAGCTCCTAGCCTGAGTGCCAACAGTGCGGAGAAGAATGAACAAAACCAAACAAAATAAAAATATTGGGAAGTAAAAAAAGCACCAGGTCCTGAAGGCTATATATCTGTGGGCTCAGAGTGAGTGACCATGGCCAAGCATCGCCTTGGGTTAAAACTTTGCTGGGAATATGTAATGCTTCCAATCAAAAGATAATAAAAATCACTATTCAGCAGTCCATGTTCCTATTGCCATGATGATTTCTGATAGTATTATTAACTTAATTTTAAAGAGATGTAAAATCACAAAACCAGATCAAACCTTTGATAGAATCTAATCTAAAACATGAAGAATAATTGTCTCTGTGAGTCTGTGTGTGAAGCCTTTTAAAATAAAAGCCCAACATGGTTAACGGCAGATTAGTTGGCCAACCCCAAGCATGGCAATAGCAAAAGCTACTCTCCGATTCTGCGGTGGATCAATCATTTTTCAATCATGGGATTGCAGAAAATCACCTGAAACTGTGAGACAAGAAAATTGGAATCCGACTCATAAAGAATTGTATGCGAAATGGGTGTTTTGAATTAGAGGAAATATGGCCGGCTGCATACCTGAAATTGTGCTTGAATGGAGGTAAATTGTCTGCCCCCTGTCGTTCATGGATATATCCATTTTTGCTCGCATATTTGGCGATTGATGTCGCCAAAATTTGAGCGGCGGAGAGGCTTTGGCCTCAATTTAACGCCTAGAAAGATGGGAGCTCAACGCCCAATGTAGTTGACAACTACAGTATGTAACGAGTGGAGGTAAGCGTGGATAGGTCTCATGGTTAAGAATTGGCATCTGGCCAACCCCGTAATCCGGACAAGAAGATTCAAAGGCATCTGGTTGAGGCAATCAAAACGTCTCTTTCTGTTTTCTCCGAATTCTTGATTGAATTTAAGAGGGTGTGGGTCGGAAAAATCATAAACAAATGATAATTTGAGTAAGTATTTATATTATTTAGAATTTTTATTATTTAATTTAATCATAAACAAATGATAATTTGAGTAAGTATTTATATTATTTAGAATTTTTATTATTTAATTTAAAAAATTGAAGTGATAAACTGAATCAATTAAATTTTTAAGTAATAAATTAAGTTGGAACTTTTTAAAAAATTGGCAAAACTTATCAAACTTGGCAGTTACTGGCGTGTGAATGCAAGCGTGGGACCAAAAACTATCCATCCCTTTATGTTTAGAATTTTGATCCCTTTTATGTTTAGAATTTTGATTTCATTGAAGAGGGTGTAGGTTGGAAAATTTATTCTTCTGGCGTAAACTTTGTTATATAATTTTTATTATTTAATTTTAAAAATCCAAGTGATAAAGCTCGCCAGTTAATTTTAAAGTGATAAATTAAATAAGTTGAAAGTTAAAAATAAAAAAATTATAAAAAAAATATTATTAAAATTTTATATTTAAAATAATAAATTTATATTATATATTAGATTTTATAAGTACGATTGGTTTTGATGAAACTTACTAAAATCACATTTATAAACTTACTAAAATAAAGTATATGGAGACTGTGAAGTGAATATGTTTATATATTATATAATTATACTTATCTTTAATTATTTTGTATTTTTTAATTATATTTTAATTTAATTATTAAAAATATATTAATTAATTATATTTTAAATCAATGATTTTCATCATTGTTGAAAAAATTACAATATTGCTAATAAATTGTAGAGGTTTGGAATCCATCTTCACTTCAGTACAATATTTTTTAATTATATTTTAATTTAATTATTAAAAATATATTAATTAATTATATTTTAAATCAATGATTTTCATCATTGTTGAAAAAATTACAGTATTACTAATAAATTGTAGAGGTTTGGAATCCATCTTCACTTCAGTACAAGATGGAATTCAAATAAAATATACTATTAAAATTGTTCTGATAAAATTCTAATTACAATTCCTATATATATCTCAAAACTCTTAAGATATGTTGATTAATTATATCATAAATAATTTTGTTTAGAATTTTAAAGTGATGGAAATGAGTAGGTTAAAACCATATAATTTGTATGGTTTTTATCATTCAACTGGTCATTCTAAAATAGATCTTTTATAAATTAATATAAATCTATTAAATTAGTATTAATAAAATTAAGGTATTGATAATTAAATTTAAAAAGATCACTTATATTAATTTTGTGTATGACAACAAAATAGTGGAGGAAATAACTTTATACAAATAGCTCGAAATCAATCTTCATCATAGACTTAAGTGGAACTTTAGCATCCAAAAGGATAAATGGAGGGTGGAAAGCTTATTATGTGTTTGAAAACAATTGTAAATCAATGAACTTTTGTCTATGGGATAAGAAGAAACTCCTCTTTGAGACTCTTGTTGCTCCTATTATCTTATATGGTTGTGAAGTTTGAGGTTGCAACATCTCTAGAGAATGGTGGAGAAAGATAAAGCAAATCCAAAAGTGTTTTATAATTTATGATCTCAAAATCAAAGGCAATACACCTTATCATATCCTCCTCATAGAAGCGAGTCTTTCCCCCCATTGATAACACGGCTACGACTAGGTACATATTGTAGAAGAACAAGATCAACAATGTGGAAGACAAGAGGCTTCCTAAAATTGCTTCAAGCTCTAGTCAAATAATGTACAAGAACAAAATAAACAACGTGGAAGACAAGAGGCTTCATAAAATTGCTTTAAGCTCTAATCAAATAATGTACAAGAACAAGATAAACAACATGGAAGACAAGAGGCTTCCCAAGATTGTTTTAAGGTCCACTCAAAATCACCTAAGGCTCAAGTGGGAGAGGCATAAAGATGTCAGTCTTGGCTAAATCATTGGAGTATAAAGGAAGATGTCACTCTTAAAAAAAAATTTACATCTAAATTTAAGGAGAAATTGTGATGCAATAAAAAATTAGAAGATAAAAGAAAGATCAAAAGTGTATCTTTGTCTTAATTAGAGTAAAGAAAAAAAATCCATATTGTTAAAATATGAACAAACTCTCACAAACTCCATAGTGATATAGGGTGAAATAGGGCATTGGACAATTCCTAAAAGGTTGTGGAAAGAAAGAACTTGTCATCTTTGTAACACTAAGTGGGTTGAAGATGAAAAGCACTTTCTCCTAAAATGTGGTGCATACAATCCAAGTCATATTACAATTTCAAAATATCAATCTTCTTAACCTTTTAAATCATTAACACTATGGTAATTTACCAAGGCTTTTCTTAAAACTTTTACACCACAAAAATAGAATTCTAAAAAAAACCAATTAATTTTCTTACCTTTCTTAATTAATTTTCTTACCTTTCTTAAAGTTTAATATACCTAATTTGATTTTAATAAAAATTAATCACCATCATCATTATATATTCTTAATTATCATATATTAATTAAATTATATGATGATAATTAATATTAAAATTATATATATAATTTTTAATTTAAATTTTATATAATTTAAAAAATATTAAAAAAAAACATTTACATATACATTATACCTTGAAACCGATCTTTTAAACGTTTATATTCATAAAATTAAAATTTTGAAAATTTGTATAATATTGATGACGAAACATAATATTATATTCATAAAACATATTTTAAAACTTTATATTCATAAACTTAAAATTTTGGGAATTTATATAATATTAATGATGAAACATAATATTATTTCCATAAAATTAAAATTTTAAGAATTTATATGATATTAATGATGAAATATAATAATAATATTAATTAAGTCATTTATATTTTAAAATTTTAAAAAATATTTTAATTTGTAATTTCCAAATAATAATAATAAAATTGTTTTAAGTTATTTTAATAATTAAGTTTAAAGGTTTTTTTTTTTTTGTAAATTGAGTTGTTGGAAATTGTGTTAAGTTATTTTGATAAATAATTTTAATAATTAAGTTTAAAGGTTACTTGGATGGGGTGACATTTGGCGAAAGGAGGGAGACAGGTGGCAGGCATAGCTGGTGGGGAGAGTTAATACTCCAAGTCGCCACCCTCGACGCAATTAACTCCCCATGGTGTTCACCATAAGGGAGATTAATTCAGTGCGCTTGGAAGAGCTCACGGATGAGCGCTCCAGCCAGGCCACTAGTACTAGGCGACTGAACCAATCCCATCAGCCTTCAATGGCATCAATGGCTCCCAGCGGCGTTATAATCGACCAAGGCACGCACTTTCACCTGTCATTTGCAAGCTTCCTCCTCTGCACAGTGTTGCTCGGCCCTCCAGGCCTCTTTGCTTCCCTCATGCCCGTCCTTTGAATCTCTCTCGACCACAATTTCCCTCACTCCCTTGTTCTCATTATGCCATGGGATCGAGGCAAGCCCAGGCACTCCTCCAGGAACAAGAATGCCTACACCGTCTCACAGCCTCTCAGTGAGCCTTGATTGCCCATTTTAGCCACCCCCACAGACCTTCAAGCAACACTCAGTCCACCCTGCACATGCCAAAAGCGGAGAACCCGCCTCCCTCGCCCCAGACTCAAGCTCAATCTCCCCTTCGTATTCCCAAATTGGAGACCTCGTCCCTCATTGAGCACTCTCCTCTGCCCCAGACTCAAGCTCAATCTCCCCTTCGCATTCCCAAATTGGAGACCTCGTCCCTCACTGAGCACTCTCCTCCGCCACCCCAGCCCTCACAGGATATCCTCAACACTGTCAAAGAGGAGGCTCTACCCTCAATTCAACATCCTGGCCTGAAGTTGAATGACGTTGAGCCACCTTCATCTCCTCAACCAGGGCCGAGCCTCGTGAAAACGGAAGGGTCTCCCCCCAGGGCAAGCCTCCCGAGGCCTTCCACCTCCCAAGACTTTTAGCCTCGCTCGTGGGAAGGAGGTTGCATAGTGGAGGAGGAAATCCCCCCAAGTTGGAAACTGATAGGCAATGAGGAGAACCCAATTACCTATCATTTGGCACCAGAGCACTTGGAGCTTCTCTTTGACATTCTGCAACAGCAGGACGAGCAGGTGCATGGCCAAAGGACAATCCATCAGCGACTGGATCTCTTGTTTGAGGCCCTCTCAGACGCCCCACCACAAGCACAATGCCCCACCTGCAAGCAGAAGTTCATCCCAGTCTACACCGCCCAGGGACATCTAGGTTCCCCAAAGGCTTGACGCGCCCCACCCCTGACTCTGGTTCTTGTCAATTAGAATTTTCAGAATGATTAGTGATTATATGTTTACTCTTTTTTACAGTTGTATAACCATCTCAGTAATGGCGGCACTAAATGCAGTCTGCCTTAGGCTAGCCAGTGGGAACAAAGTCCCTGTTGAAATTCTCAGCTTTTGCTCAATTTTTGTAATTTTTTGTAAACAGAACGTCTGCCATTTTAGACATATCACCGCTTGGAGCCACCTATTTTGGTTTCCCTTTTGTGGCGGAACAGGTGGCTGCCAAATGATGCACAGGTGTACACTCGTGATGATATAATACAAGGATCTATTTTTATTTACAAAAAAAAAATAAGTTTAAAGGTTTTTGTAAATTGAGTTGTTGGGAGGAATGGTTATCATCATCGTCAATTTTGAAAGATATTTTAATTTGTACTTTCCAAATATTAATAAAAAATATTGAGTAAGTTTTTTTTATAAACAATTTTAATAACTAAGCTAAAGGGTTTTTATCAATTGAGTTTGGCTTTGTTGGTTGGGAGGAATCACTCAAGTTCTATTTCCTTTATTCTTTGAAGTGACATGTTGTAATGGCTTTGAACCTTTTTGTTAATTAATCTTATGCCTGGCCATCTTGGAAATGAGAAAAAAATACTACAAATTTGAAAAACAAAAAACACCAAAACTATAAAAACAAAACTTAGGAGTTTATTTAGTTGGATTTTTCCCCTCAAATCTCAAATATAATGATTATATTAAAAAATAATAAGATCTATTTCTAGTCAATTGTGTAGATTTATTAATCGTAATTTATATTATTTCCATGAGAAACCATGAAAAGAGAAGAATCACTGAAAATAGAAGAATCATTTAAAAAAAAAACTCTCATACTAAATGTGAAAGAATGAGAAAAAATTATTTTTCCCAAAAAATACTATAATTAAAATACTATAATTTTTAAAGAGTAAATTTATATTATGAAATGAGTAAATTTTTTATTAGAAAAAGATATTATTTGTAAATTTCATAAAATAATAGATAATAATTTAAATTTTTTTAAATTTTAGTGGGAATATGGACAAAAATAGTCAGAAAAATAAATAAAAAATCCAAATGGTAATATGTTTAGACAAGTTATTAAAAATATCATTTTTAATATTAAAATTAAAAGAAAAAAAAATTGAAAAAATTAAACAATTTTTCTCAAACATAAATAATTAATTATTATTTATAATTAATAATAATTACAATGTTTAATAATATTTGAAAGAAGTTATAATGTTTAATTATAATCTTTAATAATGTTTGAGAGAAGTTATTTAATAATCTTTCATAAGTTTTGAGAGCTGAAGAAACCGCAAGCTAGGGTTTGACAATCGTGGTCTCAACAGAGTTCAGAATGGTTACCAAAGGGGGTGGGAGTGGCACCCCATCATACAAGCAGGTAGTGGTGGATAGGGGGAAAGGCCCACGAGGCGTTGGGTTCAAAGAACCGCTGACAAGCACCTCGGGATTAGGATCGGAAAAGAACCAGGAGAGCAACCAGGAAAAAAGGGATCGTGTGGGGGAGGAAGCCAGAGAAATGTAGAAGCTTGCGCAGGAACCAACAAACCCCAGTGGGGAAGATGGGTGCAACCTATTTAAACCAAAAACAACATTGACACCCAAGGTTATATTGGAAGACCCACAAACGCAACTCTATCAGGACCAGATGAAGACACATGCACTAATCTGCAAGTTCATGGGGTTGTGGCCCACAGAAAGAACGTTGTGCAACTGGATAAAATATCAATGGAAGCCAAGTGGAGAAGTGGAACTCCACCTGGGTTCAAAAGGATTCTTCACAACAGTCTTCATGAACCTGGAGAACAGGGATAAAGTCTTTGAGGGGGGGCCATACTTCCACGCCTCAGCAGGGTTGTACATGCGGCCATGGAAGGAAAACTTCTCCCCAAAGAAAGAAACCTTTAAAAATGTCCCAATCTGCCTGAGGTTTTACTCCTTACCACTAGACTACCGGTTGCCATCCACCTTTGAAGCAATCGGGAACAAACTTGGAAAATATGTTAAGACATTGGAAGCAACCCTAAAAGGGAGATATACATCCTATGCAAGGATCTGTATAGAGATGGATGTGTCGGGGGCACTCCCGGAAGTCATAAGCCTGGAATTCAAGGATGAGGAATGGATACAAAGCATCGATTACGAGCAGATCCCATTTAGATGTAGAAGATGCCATGAACATGGACACTTAATCAGAGAATGTACGCTCAATAAAAAACAAGAAACGGAAAACACCAAAGCACAGCAGGATGAAGATGGGTTTGTAAAACCGAGCCACGGAAACAGAGTAAATAAGAAACCAAGCAAAACAGAAACCAACCTAGGGACTAGACCAGAAGGACGGGACAGGGCTAACCAAGGGGAAGAAGGAGGAAAGGAAAAGACAAAAGCGAGAGTAGCTAGGGAACAACCAACTCAGGAGAACACTGGTATTCCAGGTAATAAGAGAGAACAGGGAGATAGCGCAAGTCCTATGGAAGGAGGAACCGAAGACGCCAACACCCCAATGCAGGAGGCAAACAGATATTCAGAGATGACACCAAGCGAGCTAGGCACGGAAGACCCTGATCTCATAGACATTGTGGAAAGGGAAGGAATAGATCTCTCGAACATCTTGGAGCAATGGAAAAAGAAGGAAGTAGGCAATGTGCCAGTGGAACAACTAGATCGTATCCAATACCTTTTCCCTCTAAGGGAGGAAACAAAATCCAGAGGGATCAAGTGTACGCATGGCGAAATAGGACACCTGGGAATCAAAGCAGGTGAGGGAAACCCGTAGCATTCACCTAAGCAGACGAGGCGGAAGAAAGGCAGGAAATCAAACAACGTAGCCCTACAAGAACTAGGAGCCTTGCTGATAAATTCAGGTAAGATCAAAAAACTCTTTCCCAACTCCCCCCCACATGTTTAAATGAATATTATAACATGGAATATAAGAGGCCTAAACAGCCCATGAAAGCAAAGGATCCTTAAAAATAGACTGAGGAAGGAACAACCTAACTTTTGTTTCATTCAAGAGACAAAATGCATTGTAGACATAATGGAAACAATCAGTAAAAAACAATGGAGCAAGTACCAGATGTTGGTTGTCGAAGGCCAACATATGCCAAGCGGTATACTCACCTTATGGAACCCACATTCACTGAACCTACTAGCAGTTGAAGCCACGAGACACACACTTTCAGTTAACATGCAAATTATAGGTAACACCGAGGCGATTCTATGCACCAATGTGTATGGTCCCTAGAGGTTGGAAGAAAAAAGGAGAATGCTCGAAGACCTAGAAAATCTAAAGGCCAGATCCCGCAACCTCCACTGGATCTTGGTAAGGGACTTCAACATAATCACGACACTTGCGGAGAAAAAAGGGGGCACCAGGAGACTGGATAGAGATGCGGAGGAATTCTTAGCTTGCATTGAGACAATGGAGATGGTAGACATTAGAACCAACAATGGCCAGTTCACCTTGTGTTATAGAAATATTTTCCCCACCATTGTTATCTTGCACAGAGGGCCTTCTTCCATTTCCCTATGCAGACTTGTCATCCCTTTTTGATGAATCTGAAGCCGAAAATACACATTTTTCCACATATACGCGCCCTATCTGCTATACAACATGCATATACGCATGCTTCTCCACTACAACCCGCATACATCGGGATTTGTGCCAAAAAATACAAAATGGAGTCGGGTTTCCATGTCACGATAGGAGATCTCTGATCCTTGGCCTTCCACATAATGGAAACGTTATGACTCATCCCTTTAGTTGCATTTTCAAGACTATAAAAGCACAATTTCGAGCTATGGAAAAGAGGATAAAGCATTCAACTTTGAGATCAAAGTTACTCTGGAGAAATTACTTCATATTGAGTCAGCATCCCTTTGTCCCTCAAGTCTGAACATAGTGTTCAGCCCCCAAACTCTTTCCTTATTGTTGAGAGAACCTCATTGTCTCTCTCCTATGAGCTTGCCTTTGGTGGAGGATTGAAGTGGTGGAGGCTCAGTTGGAAGGAACTTGGTTCCTTGGTTTCGAACTGTGCCAACACGGATGTTTGTAATGTTGTCACTTATGTTGATCAATTATTAATAGAAATACTCCTCCCCCGACCTCACCCCCTTTGTCAAGGGTGAAGCGTCTCTTGCCCCCGTTACTATGCATCCTCTTCAACCTATAATTGAAGAAGTGGCCACACCAGTGCAATCTCTGGTCAATCCTACTCTCCCTGAAGAGAGTGATGCACCTTTCAGTCATCTCATCAACATTCCAAATCCTCCCCCTTCTGAACAAGAGAGATTTATTCTTCCCCCAAATGCTCTCCCTCCAAGTCCCGACAAGGTTCCCTTCGATTGGGACAACCTAATGGGGCATCCCATACCCCCACATATGTCTTTTCCATTAAGAGACATTATTCGAACCATCACGAAGACTGTATCCTCCGTTAGCACTTTCTCCTCCTCGACTTGGAGAGCTTTGGGTTTTCCCAAGCTTTTGTTAGGTATCCATAAGATACTGACTTTCTGCAGAAGACCAGAACGGGAGCCTTGGCCTCCCCCTTTACATGTTGATTAGAACAACAAAACGAGTCGTAGTTAAGCTCTTTTCCGACTCATCTAAAAACTGAAAAGATTGTCGAGTGATTTGTCCCTTTCACACTCATTAATTTAGATTTGAAAGGTCATGAGTCTTAGTTAAGCTCTTTTCCGACTTGTTATCAAAAATAGAAAAGATTGCCGATTGAACTTGTCTTTTTCACACTCGTAGATTTGATTTGAAAAGACGTCTATTTGGCACAAGTTTACCCTTTTTTCACACCAAGTAGACTACAAGACATAAAAAATGATATTTTTGGCATTAAGTTGTGATTGCATCTCATGCCCTCACTTGCAGTATTGAGCCTTTAGCCGGTTCTTGCTTTGCATTATAAACTGTTTCCTAAGCAGTTTTTGCATCCTCAACCAAGCACAGCCTTGTTTATATCCTTCACATTTTGACACCCTATACCTTGGAGGGAACATCACCCCGAGTGTCCATCTCCTGCATGCATTTCCTTGCATTAAGTATAGGTACATCCCACTGTTGGAACTAGTTTTGCTTACTTGCGACACTCGTTTCCTCCTCTGTATCATGGCATTCATTTGTTATGAAAAAACAAAAAAAGACGGGCGGGAAGGGAGTACTATATTATAATTGGCAGCAGTCGTGTCACCTTTGAACAGAGCACAAAATTATTGAGTCCTTGTGTCATCATAATTTTGGGTTTAGCATGGCCTTAGGAAGTTGATCTCATTACAGAGTTTTCTCTACCGACTGGTTACTCTTCCAGTCCTTATAGAGAATGTCATTGATGCCTCCTGCATCTAATAGTCACATCATTGAGTCTATGCTATTGGAGTCCACCATATGTCTCATGCTCTTGTTCAAAGGAAGTCTATCAACCTGTGTCGGCCACTCCTCAGAAATCTTGACTATGCATGTCAATCATACCTTCAGTTTGTCTCAGAATCACATGATACTATGGTTTTATCATGCACCCTGGCCCTACTTGCATCATCGGTAGGTCACCTTGAACCCAACAATCAACATTTCATCATTAGTTGTTGACTGGGTGATTTCCCTTGTGTTCGACAGCAAGACATCTATTCACACTTTGGGATTCGTGCAGTGTCTTGGATGCCATTAGCCTTGTTGGTGGTTTCCTCGCCTTTGTTAGCAGTTTTCATCATTGGTTGCTATTCAGAGGGTCTTTTTCATATACCGCTTGCATTTGGTACACACAAAAGACGCACAGGGTTGTTGGTTCGTGAACATGTTCTTCGTCCGATCTCCGCCAAATCATGAAGCTCCTGCTTTGTTCCCCGTGTTGAATGATGAGAGATGCCTTAATGCTCTCCTTTTAGTGGGTCTCTTTCCATGGACTTCAGCTCATTTATTCTAGATACGGGACCTAGATTTTTATGAGTACCTTGAGGCTTGTAGTCATTAGTGGCAGGCTCTCTCGCCATTGACAGATGGGAATACATCAATGTCTCCTGATCAATGGATTTCTCAAGTGTTCGATACCGACTCCTTTATTCACACTTGTAGGAATGTACTCGATGCCTTGATACCTACTTTCATTATCGGTGGGTTGTCTAGCATTTGTTAACGGTATACCTCAATGACTAGTAATCAAACGATGTCGCATTATGTTCGACCTCAACTCCTTTATTCACATGATGTAGACTTGCACCCTTAGCGGATAGTGTAGAAGACTTGAAGACATCACTACATGGTCGCAGCTTTCCTAAGTTGTTGCTTCCCTTTCATTGGACCAGCACCTATTCGACTTCAGTAATCATGGGAGATCAAATTGTACTCCATGGTATACATATATCTTCAGATTGATTTTGAGACTGGTTTCACTCGGCCTTGTTCATGACTATGACAACTTTTGGCAAATAACTGCATTTGTATTTGCCTATTCATGGCCACAGACACTTATTTGGTATATTTTCCACATGGATCTGCATTGTATTATTCGCAACCATGTATGCAAAGTCAATACATAATGTAATGAGCAATTGAGTTCATCCAGCTGGTTCTCTACCACTCCACTCCTGGGTTATTTATAATGTATTTCGGCTATCACAGATACTCCTTTGATCTCACACATTAGGGGGCATCTATTATAGCAAGATTTGCCCCACCATTGCTATCTTTCACATAGGGCCTTTTTCCATTTCCCCATGCAGACTTGTCATCCCTTTTTGATGAATCCAGAGCCAGAAATACACATTTTTCCACATATACGCGCCCTATCTGCTATACAGCATGCGTATACACAGGCTGCTCCACTACAGCTCGCGTACATCAGGATTTGTGCCAGAAAATACAAAATGGAGTCGAGTTTCCATGTCACAACAGGAGATCTCTGATCCTTAGCCTTCCACATAATGGAAACGTTCCGACTCGTCCCTTTAGTTGCATTTTGAAGACTATAAAAGCACAATTCCGAGCTATGGAAAAGAGGAGAAAGAATTCAACTTTGAGAGCAAAGTTACTCTGGTGAAATTACTTCATATTGAGTTTGCATCCCTTTGTCCCTCAAGTTTGAACACAGTGTTCAGCCCCCAAGATCTTTCCCTATTGTTGAGAGAACCTCATTGTCTCTCTCCTATGAGCTTGCCTTTGGTGGAAGATTGAAGTGGTGGACGTCGAGTTGGAAGGAACTTGGTTCCTTGGTTTCAAACCGTGCTGACACAAAAGTCTATAATGTTGTCACTTATGCTGATCAATTATTAATAGAAATACTCCTTTCCCGTCCTATTGGTATCGTGCAAATATATGATTATTATCCATGGGCATGCTTGTAATGTTTATTAATGGGTTATGTTATCTAATGTGCTAAACCCTTTATACTATCAACATGTACTTGCTATGCTTGTTTGTTGAGAACTTATTGCAGGTATAAAGCTTTGGGTCGAAGTGCTCAATGGTGGAACATCATCGAACGTTGGATCGAGGTAGGCCTATTTCTTATCTTGCATATTAGTTTATATAACATATAATGGAATTGAGTTGATTTCCGCAGTCATACATGTCTGTTGTGGTTTATCCTTGACCATAGAGAGTTTTTCCCTCGTAACACCTGGAATAACAAACGAAGTAATCACTACCAAGTAGCTACAAGGCTAGACAAATTCCTGGTATCATAATCCATCATTCTGTAAGGACTAACCTTAGACTGCAACATCCTGCCATGGGGAGGTTCAGACCATTGGCCAGTCCAATTGGAAGCAAACTTCCAAACCACTTCGAAGAACAAACCTTTTAGATTTGAGAAATTTTGGATCGAACATCCCACCTTCAAGGAGCACATCAAGCAATGGTGGCGGGAGGAATTACCGGATCAAGGGACAAGGATGTTCAAACTTTATAAGAGACTCAAGTACATCAAACAAAAACTCAAAGAGTGGAACAAGGAAATCTTTGGGAACATAAACCAAGAAAAGAAAAAGATCGAGGATAGAATGAGGATACTCCAGAAACTCTACATAGACAAGGGTTACACAAAGGATCATAAAAGAGAAGAGATCCAAATGACTCGGGAATGGGAAGCAAGATGCTAGCAGGAAGAAACTCTCTGGCGCCAGAAGTCCAGAATCAGGTGGCTAAAGGAAGGGGAGCGGAATACCAAGTTTTTCATAGAACGTGAGATCGGAAGAGCGTCGTGTAGGGAAAGAGTGTAGATCTCGGTCATAAAAGAGAAGAGATCCAAATGACTCGGGAATGGGAAGCAAGATGCTAGCAGGAAGAAACTCTCTGGCGCCAGAAGTCCAGAATCAGGTGGCTAAAGGAAGGGGAGCGGAATACCAAGTTTTTTCATAGAACCACCATTGCAAGAAGAACCCACAACAAAATCCTAAAAATTAGGGATCATGATGGGATCGAAAGAGAATCCCACAAGGAAATTGAACATGCACTGGTCAATCACTTCCAGGGGATAGCGCAGGAACCCAACCAAGACAGAACTGAGGCCATACAAAGGATAACTCAGCACATCCCCAGGTTGGTCACATAGGAACAAAATGTCAATCTAAACAAACCCATAACAAAGGAGGAAATTGACCAAGTGCTCCAGGAAATGCCCAATGGAAAGGCCCCAGGCCCAGATGGCTTCACAGTGGAATTTTTCAACGCATGTTGGGAAGTGGTTAAATATGATGTTTATGGGGTGGTGGAAGACTCCAGACATTCGGCCTCCGCCCTGAAAGCGTCAAATGCCACAATGATCACTCTAATCCCAAAAGAAAATGAAGCAAGGACCCCATATTGCTATAGGCCGATAGCTTTACGCAATGTTGTTTACAAGATAATCTCCAAAGTCATAGCCAATAGACTGAAACCACTCCTACCCACACTGATTTCACAGGAGCAGGCGGGTTTCGTAGAAGGAAGACAAATATTGGATAGCATAATCCATGCCCATGAACTTATACACACGCTAAAAAGCCAAAGGAGATGGGGGACGATAATCCAACTTGACCTGGCAAAGGCTTATGACAAGATTAGCTGGCACTATATGGCCAAAACGCTGGAAGACTTTGGGTTTTAACAACACTGGATCAACTGGATTGTCAATCTGTCTCAACAATAAGTTACTCGCTCCTAATTAATGGAGCCCCAACAAAACCTTTCTAGCCTTCGAGAGGCATCAAACAAGGAGACCCGTTGTCCCCCTTCCTGTTCATTCTGATGATGGAAGGGCTCAATAAAAGCATAAAAGGCGCAACTTCAACAAGGGAAATAAATGGAATCAAACCCTTCGAATATTGTCCAACCTCCACACACCAATAGTTCATTGATGACACCCTACTCCATGGCACACCCACGGTCAAGGAAGCAAAAACCTATAAAATAATATTAGAAGACTTTGTGGAAGCCTCAAGGGTGGAGATCAACCACTCAAAATCCATGATCTATTTCTTCAACACTAATCATGCAATCCAAAGGAACCTAGCCAATATTATGGGGTTTGAACGCAAAACATTCCCAACGAAATACTTGGGAATTCCCCTGACAGAAGAGCTTGCAAAACAGCAACATGGGAAGGAGTGATCAACAAACTGCAGGAGAGGGTAAAAAACTGGACTAACAAAGCTCTCAACTTGGTAGGGAGTCTTATCCTCACCAAATCGGTCTTACAAGCAATTCCGACATATATGATGTCAGTGTTCTGTGCTCCCAAAGGAATACTACAAAAGATAAGAGTCATTCAAAGAGATTTCCTATGGCGAGGTGCTGAAAATAAAAAGAAATGGGCCTTGGTAGCCTGGGAGAAGGTTTGTCAACCAAAAGGCAAAGGAGGCCTAGGGTTACAAGATCCACAGGTAACCAACGAAGCCTATGAGGAAAAAGTCTAGTGGATATGGGTCAAGGATAAATCAATACCATGGACAAACCTCTGGAAGGCTAAGTATGCCTCGAACATCAATGATCGAGACTGAATTCGACTTATGGGCACAAGGGAGGGATAAGCCATCTGGAATCTCGCCTGGCGCAACAAGAACTGGATTCATAAACACAGCTTCTGGGAATTCAGAAATGGTCAAACTGCTAGATTTTGGGAGGACGCGTGGCAACAGGAACCCAGAATGGAAAATCTGGACAGGGAGGAGCTCCAACAAGAAATGACTGCGCAAGGAAAAACAACAATCCATCACTACTGGAAGCCAAGAAATGATAGCAACAGATGGAGGACCCAGGACAAACTCAATCCACCAAATAGAGACTGTATCGCAACTCTAGCGGAAGAGGTGGAAGAGGAATTGGGGAACAGGAAAATTGCAATCTCAGAGGACGAGGACCAATTAAGGTGGGGTAGGGAAAATGGTGGGGAATTAAACTTAAAAGAAGCATGGTTTTACATTGCAGACCAGGATCAAGAGGACCCGACGCAACAGTGGGGAAAGATCTAAAGCAACCCCCAATGGTCAAAATGTTCAAATGGTTAGTTCTCCATAATTGAATTCTAACCTCATAAAACCTCAGGAAAAGGGGTTATATAGGCCCTTCTCGTTTCCACCTCTATCAAGCTAAGGAGGAAACAACCAATCACCTCCTCGATGAGTGCAGTTACACAACAAAGCTATGGGATTGGGTGAAAGGCATCTACCGCCAATCCAATAGAATCTGAGGCAACATCAGCACAACCATCACCAATTGGAATGAGAGCTACAACGAAAACGAAAAGGTGAACCTCTGCTAGAACCTAACGTCGGGGATGATCATCTGGGAAATATGGAAGGAGAGGAATCGATGCATCTTCAGGAATGAAATCATACTAGAAGGAAAGCTTGAGGATGCAATTATCTCTCAAATACGAGAAACGATGCAGAGTCGCAACTGCAAGAAGGAAACATCGCAACTCACAGATCAGGACTCCCGCATCCTAGAGGTTTTTCACCTAAAAGACGGGTGCAACAACACAACGGTAGGGCGAGATCCGCAACTCCAACTAGGAGACCGCAACTGGACCCCCCCCTCTGTTAGGATTCCTCAAATTAAATTTTGACGGGGTGACAAAAGGAAATTTAGGAGTGGCAGGGATGGGAGGGGTGATAAGAGGCAGTGGTGGTAACATCATCTGGCTGTATGCTGGGAGTATGGGAAACTCCA
>CBVK0102912738.1:0-13441 GCA_900067695.1 Picea abies
CAAGCTAAGGAGGAGGTATTTTTCAGTGGTATTTGGTTATTGATATTTTGTATATACTTTTGTTTTAAGTTCTAAATCATAGAGTTAACATATTACTTATTTCATCATGATATTTAGATTTATCATTGAACAAATGTAGAAGAATTGTGTAAATGAAAAACAATGAAATTATGCTAAAACAAAGTTATTATTGTGTATGTATTTAAGAAATGATTAATTTTCTAGCATCATGTAGATGGGTGCTACAGAGATTAACAAAATAGAATTTTAAAATGCCCTTCTTAAAATGCTTATACAAAATATAAAAACACCATTAATATCTATGAAAACCCCAATAATTTTTAAAAAACATCCAATCAATACATAATATGACTACTACAATCATTGCATAAGCATAAATATGCATAAATAAAAGTAATTGATATAAGTAGATAATGAGAAACTTGAGAAACATTATAAAAATATTAAATAAACACATTAATTAAAAAAAAAAAACATTAATTTAAAACATTTAAAAAACTTAATTATAAAAAGCATTAACTAAACACATTAATTAAAAAAATGAAAAACATTAATTAAAAGCATTTAAAAAAAACATTAATCGACAAGATTTAAAAAAATTTAATAAAAAACAATAAAGCTAAAAAAAAAAATGTGGCACTACAAAAAAAATAAAAATAAAACTAACAATAAAAAAAACATTATAAAAAAAATTAAAAACATAAAAAAGCATTAACTAAATATAGGAATTTGGATCTCCGTTAGGGTTTCAACAACATGCATGCTCAACCCTCTGTAGTGTTAGACCCTCCTTTGCACCAATCTGAATAGTGTTGCATCCGCAAGCACAACATGACCTCTATGCGTAGCATGAGCTTAGACAGGCAGGGGTGAAGAACCCCTCTTACAAGAATGCCACAACCAATGAAAAGGATGGGCTCAGAGCCCAACAACCATCCTTCGAACCACTGCCACATCTCAGAGATCACATGCTACAAGAGGAATAAAGCTTCGGGAAAAGCATTGAAATGGAAGCTAAGTCATCACATCCAAAGGAATCTCGGAATTGGGAACTAGGTAAATGTATACCTCGAGCGCCAACATTACCGAAAAATGTAATAAAATCTACCAGGGTAGGAGAATATACCCATTTTATGAAAGATCATGCCTTGATTGGGAAAGTTTTAGGGATCTGGCCATCAGAAAGGGATCTCACGAAATGGATGAAGAACTAGTGGAATATGAAAGGAGAGTATGAGCTGTAACTAAGCTCGAAGGACTTCTTTACAATCATCTTCTACAGTATAGAGGAAAAATATAGGGTATTCAAAAATGATCCCCACTTATACAACTCAGTCGGGTTGTATCTAAGGTTATGGACAAATCTTTTTTGCCCAGAAAAGGAAGACTTTGCTTGTTCCCATGTCTCGATTCACTTGTACTCTCTACCCTAGGATTTATGTCTTGAGGAAATCCTAATGGGCATTGTAAATTTGTTGGGAAGGTATGCCAAATACTCAGAAGCTACGAAGTAGAGAAAATACACTTCCTATGCATGGACCTGCATCTATATGAAAATCTCCAAATCCCTACCAGGCTCAATCACCATAGAGTATCAATATGAAGAATGGATTCAAAACATTGATTATGAACACATCCTATTCAGATGTTGTAAATGTCACGAGCATGGGCATATATTCAAAGATTTCCCCCTCAACGCACTAGCTCATCCAACAGTAGAGGAGAAGTAGCAATATGGATTCACTCAAGTGCATAGACTCAAGAAACAATCCTCAAAAAAATCCACATAGACTAGAAGTAGGAAGATCACCACCAGTAACTCCTTTGATGCTCTTAGCAACCTCCCAGACATGGAGGAAGTTGAAAACCCCCAGGAAACTTTAGATTCAAGCAAGGGAAAAAGTAAAGAAAAAAAAACCATTGATCTAGTTTTAGAGAAAATCTCAAGCCATGATCCCCAATCCCAAACAATACCAAGTAAAGACCCAGACGAATACAACGAAGACATCATAATGCAGATCGACGAAATGGAACTTGAGGACATTGACCTTGACAAACTTGAGGAAGCACTCAACTCAAAATAATTGCAATGCATCCCAGTGGAGAAACTAATGAAGGTACACAAGTTTTTCATTGATTCTACAACGGGTGCCACCTATCACTTAGGCATGCACCTAGAGTCAGATCCACATCCCAAGTGGAACCAGAAAGAAGGAAAGAGATGTGGGCACAAATCGACACATCAACTAATCAAAGAGGTAAGAAATTTCATTATCAACTCAGGTCAAATAAAATTCCTCTCGAAAGGATTTTTTTCTCCCCTCCCACAATTATGTATGATGAATATCATAACTTGGATTATTAGAGGTATCAATGGAAGATCCAAATAAAGGACCCTTTGAAACTACGTCAAATCGGAAGACCCAAATATTTTATTACTCCGAGAAACCAAATGTGCATGAAATATGACAGAAAAAGCATTCAAAAGATGTTGGAGGCATTGTAACTTCACCTATACCAACTCCAAGGGGGTGGAAGGGGGCTTAGCTATCCTCTAGAACCCAATGACAACTATTATGGAACCATCCTTCTCAACAGTAGGTATTCTCACCGAAAAATAGAGAGCCATAGGTTCTAGCAAATTAGGCGTCATTACCAATTCTTATGGCCCTTAACTCAATCAAGAGAAAGATCACTTCTTAGATATTATTTCTTATATCAATAAACTAAGAGGACAATATAGATGGATATTGGGATGATATTTCAACATCATCCTCATCTTAGAAGAAAAACGTGATGGTATGAAACGCTTGAACCAAGACAAAAACAAGTTTCTCCACCTCACAGACAACCTCAACCTAATTGACATTGAGACCAAGAATGGCTCCTTTACTTGGTCCAACAAACAAACGAGGGTTCAACACATTGCCATCCGACTAGATAATTTTCTAATTTTGAAAAACCTAATGCTTGAGCGCCCACTCATTGAGGCTAACATCCTCCCAAAATTAGGCTAAGATCATTGTCCAGTCTAGCTATGGGTAGACACAATCGTGACTCCAAAGTATAAACCTTTTTATTTTGAAAAATTCTTGCTAACCCACCAATAATTCTTGGATCTATCCCACACTTGGTGGGCCAATGAATAAATTGAGCATGGCACTCGGATGTACAGATTCCAACAATGCCAGAAAATTTTCAAACAACGGCTTCAAGAATGGAATAAGAATGTATTTGGTGATATTTTCCTAGCTCAAACATTCCTGGAACAACGTATGAAGGAAATTCAACAGGAATCCATTGTCTCAGGCTATTCATAAACCTTGCTATAAGAGGAAATGACACTAAAGAAACAACTTGTTGACCACCACAAATAGGAGGAGATCCTTTGGAATTATAAATCTCGAGTTCAATGGTTAAACGAGGGGGGGGATTACAAAGTTCTTATAAATCTCGAGTTCAATGGTTAAACGAGGGGGGGGATTACAAAGTTCTTCCATAGCTCCATGATCCACATACACGACATCAACCACATTACAAAGATCAATGACTCATAGGGAAACACACTATTGGACCATGTAGACATTGAGGAAGAGTTAGTCAGCTACTACAAAGATATTTTATCAGAACCCCTTTTTGATAGAATGCCTGCCATTCATAGTATCACAAAACATATCCCTACCTTAATCACCCTTGAGAAAAATAAAGCTCTAATGAGACTGATCTCGCAGGAGGAGGTTGATCAGACTATCAAGGAAATTCCCCCTGGCAAGGCCCTTGGGATGGATGGTTTCACTACTGACTTCTTCCATCACGGTTGGTCGATGGTTCTCAAAGAGGTATGTGATCTTGTGGAGGAATACAGAACCTCAAATCACGTGCTATCAACTCTTAATGTCAATTTCCTCACCTTGATTCCTAAAGAGGAATGCATCAACAACCCGAAGCATTTTTGGTTGATTATGCTCTGTAACGTCATATATAAGATCATCACAAAGGTCATTGCGTTCAGGATCAAGCCAATTATTCCTTGCATCATCTCCAATGAACAATCATGTTATGTGTAGGGGTGACACATCATGGACAACATAATCTTGGTTCACGAAGTTATTCTTTCTTTCAAGACCACTCAAACTCTAGGTATGCTCATAAATCTCGAGTTCAATGGTTAAACGAGGGGGGGGATTACAAAGTTCTTGTTATTCTTTCTTTCAAGACCACTCAAACTCTAGGTATGCTCATAAATCTTGACCTCTTTAATGATTTTGACAAACTAAGATATAAATTCATGTATTCTCTTCTTTCATCGTTTAGGTTCATCTCATACTAAATTTCCTAAATCATGAAAGTCACCTCTTCAGTTTTTTTCTCCATATTAGTCAATGGCATCCCCTCTAGGCCCTTCTCACCTACCCAAGGCATTTTTCAAGGATACCTACTCTTCCATTTCCTCTTCATAACCATGGTCGAAGGTTTAGGATGGTATTTATTTTCCTCAATATCGAATGGTACGCTACAAGGGATTCCTATCCATGGGCTCCAATCTGCAACTTCTCATAGCCAATTTGTTGATGATACCATGCTTTTGAACACCCCCACTACCAAGGAAGCCACCAAAATCCAAACCATCCTCTCAGACTTGAGTGATTTCTATGGCACCACTTTCAATATCGAAAAATCACAAATTTTCTTCTTCAATACTCCTCCTGCAATTCAACATCACATCTCCCACCTCCCCAATTACCTGGGATTACCCCTAAAGGATTCAATATCTCAAAACATTTCTTGGAACTCCCTTATACTCTCAATCTCCAATCGCCTTAGATCCTAGGGTAGACCCGTGGAGGAGGAATCCCTCTGGTGTTAAGCTACGTGAATTCAAGGTGAAGTCACCCGGGAGATGGCGTCAAGTTCCAGAGACGATGAACAAAGGGGATATGTAAGGTCGTGAACTTATGCCTACTGCACAATTCTTTGGACATGCTAGTGGACATCATTGCAGGGAAGAGTTTCGTCGCTGACATGTGAAGGAAAAGAAGGGTCGTAGCCCTGGATATAGATAAAATATTTCCTGCGTGACAACTATCGGGCAGTGAATCACAAGAAATGGTGGTCCACAGCCTGTAACGAAGAGCATAAGAAACCTTCAGTGAAACTTTCTCTGGCATGGTCATAATAAGGGGGAAAAATGGGTCTTGGTCAATTGGGAAAAAATATGCAAGACCACCTCTTTGGGTGGATTTGGTCTTCGCGATCCAGGAAAGCTCAACAATGTCATGGGAGAAAAAATATGGTGGCACTTGCTAAAATACCCAAATGAACTTTGGGCACGAATTTGGAAGAAAAACTACACCCCCCACCTACAGCAAGAGCAAGTCATAAGGCTTGATGATGAAATCCAAGGCTCTAATATTTGGAATGTGGCCTAGCGCAATCTCCCACTCATCCAAAAAAATGCCTTTTTGGAAGTACGAAATGGAAAATGCGCCCAATTTTGGAAAGATGCTTGGTAACATCACCCTCCCTTGCAAACTCTAGAAATATTACTTCCCTATCAGAACTAATTTCCACGGTTAAGGAGCCTCAAAATAGCATATCTTTGGCCTAATACCCAGCACCAACCCCCTTGGCGTAGCTAGAAACTACTCCCTCAATATCTTCATCTACCGAAAAATATCGAGATACAACCTTGGCAAGAAAAAGTGGGAAACAGGAAGATCTGAATTAGTATAGAAAAGGGCATTCTCCATTGAGGGTATTCCCCTGTTGGCAATTTCACAATTAAGGAAGCCTATCAAATTCATGAGAAATTTCACAAGAATACAAAAGATCACACCTAGCACATAATCTAGAAAACCAAACTCTGGCCAAAGGTCTCTAACTTTCTCTGGCCCCTGGTCCAGAATAGACTCCTAACCTAGGACAACCTCAAGAAACATGGCTTCGTTGGGCCTTCCATTTTTCAGTTGTGTAAGCAACAGGAAGAAACAATGGAACACATCTTTAACCAGTTCCCCATCATTAATTTGATATGGGATCAAGATACAATAATCATGAGGCAAACTAAATGAGACAGGACAAGATCATAAACACTATCAGAAATTAGGGCAGGGGGATTTTAAAATCCCACTTCTAAACATAGTTTGGAAACTTATGCCAGGTCTCATCATTTGGAATCTATGGAAAGAAATAAACCGACACATCTCCCATTCTCAGATATCCACCCCCTCAATTATCTGGTCTAAGATCACTGGAAGCATTTGGGAAACTATTCAAATTCATCCCTAGACAAAAGATGATATCCCCACTGATCCACTAGAATCCCTCATTCTCTCTACCTAGAAGATGATTAATCCCTAAGCCTCTCTCCTTATCTCTTATTCCCCCATCCCCATCACAAAAAACTCCTCCAATTGAATAATCCACCCCCCGAGAGTTTTTGGAAGTTTAACTTTGATGGATCCTCTAAGGGAAATCATGGACCATCAAGCTTTGAAGCTGTGATCAGAGATAGCACAGGGAACATAAAGAATCTCCAAGAAGGATTTTTGGGGCATGACACAAACAACTCATCATAACTTTGGTGCCTCAGCAAAAAAATTAAACTAGCTTAAGATCTCAACCTGAAACCCCTAAAATAGAAGGAGATTCAAAAGTCATCATTTCACTAGCGGCCAAAATTATCCATGGCTCAAATCCAGAAAAAATCACACCCAGTTGGCGCCTCACAGGTCCCCTTTCTCTTCTACAATCCTTACTACATCCTCCCATCACTCTCATCATCTCACACATAAAACGAGAAGCCAATAAAGCTGCAGACATACTAGCTAATGAGGGAGTCACTACATAGGCAAGAATCCTCATTCTTAACACCTTGGACCATCCATATTCACAACTGTTAAAGCATTGCCAAGAATGATCCATTCAGGACTACCTCTCCCTGGATGGCATGACATCTAGAGAACACACGTCAATTGGTGCGCTGGAAATAATGACAGCTAAAGCACCTCATCGCCACACTCCTCCTCCATCTAGTTGAGATGCCTATCATTCATTTCAGCCAGGGCTCAATGCACCAGGATAGATTGACAATATTAATGGTGACTCGTGTTTGGCCCCTTGGTACAGGTATGAAGCAACAAAGTTTCATTAATTGGGAATTCATGGCTAACCAAGACATCACATGGTGACTCGTGTTTGGACCCTTGGTACAGGTATGAAGCAACAAATTTTCATTAATTGGGAATTCATGGCTAACCAAGACATCACTTCCTCCATCATCATGTTTATTTCTCTTCGTCATGGTTTTTATCTTTGACATTTGGCTACATCATGTTTATTTCTCTTCGTCATGGTTTTTATCTTTGACATTTGGCTATATTTTTCCATCCTCTCCTGGCTATTATGCTTTGAGCTTGCAAAGCCTTCATAACTCTCCTTCTGGTAATTATTCGTACCTCTAGCCACCCCTCTGTCCTCCCCTGATGGCCTACTATAGTCAAATAGGAAGGCATAAGCGCAGGAGACCTCTCTCTCTCTCTCTCTCCCCTTCTAGGTTGCAGTTTGGGATGCTCTCCCCACTCTGGTCAGAATTGGTATGAGGATGCACATACGGAGCTTCGTCCATCTAATTTAGAGCATTTCTATGGAGGTTGCATGGTGGAATAGGAGATTCCTCCCAATTGGGAGGAAATTCTGCCTAATTTGCAGAACACCACCATGGAGTAGCGACCATCCACAGGTACCAACACCCCTCTAAACTTCCTTAAGCCAACCATGATAGGTTGTATAGTTGAAGAGGAAATCCCTCCTCAGATGGAGGATTACTATAAGAACTCCCTCGATTCCAATGATGAGGACCCCAGAATAAATTGGGGTGATTTCTAGACCAAGGAAGACACCCATTCACAGACTTACATGGAAGAACATGTTCACCCGGCTCCCAAATCTTGCAAGCTCACGAAAGACCACCTGGTCTTGATTTTCGAGATGCAAAAGGACTTGGCCAAGTAGCTACACAAACATCATATCCTCAGAAAGATCCTAGATGTCATGTTCGACTCCCTGTCATGTGAGCCTATGAAAATCCACTGCTTGACTTATTGTCAGCCATATGCCTTAAAAATCCGCCAAGATGGACTCCCGAGTTCACCTCATGTCTAGTCTCCTTACTATTGTTTTTTTTGGTTTTAGTGATAAGTTTTTTGTGGTAATGAAACTATGGTTCATTAGATGGTCAGGGAACATAGTCGACCGTGTGTTCTAGTTTCCAAGGATGTGGCAAAATAGGTGGCAAGTCCCCGTGTTTTTTAAGATAGGTATCATCTTTTGTTCTTTGAACAATATTGTCCACTTGTTCTAGTTTCCACTTATGTGGTAGAACATGTGGAAAGTTTTGGTGTATCCCCAGACATGTGTAGATTTTGTTAGCTCAAGGAAATACAATCTTTTTATTTAAAAAAAAAAACCATTAACTAAAAAAACATTTAAAATAAATTTAAAAAAACATTATAAAAAACATTAAAACCCATTAAATTTTTTTTTGAAAAAATGTTAAAAAACATTAATTAAAAAAATTCGAAAATATTAATTTAAAAAACATTTAAAAAAACATTGATTAAGGAAATATTAAATATATATGATGCTAATTAATTTAGAATCATTTTAATTTCAAATTTATTCATGTCAATCTGAAATTTAATGTCAACAAGTTTAAAAAATTAGGTTCCTTTTAAATAAGGTTTACATTGCAGGGTTTAGTTTAGTAAACCCTTGACACGTCCAAATCAAGTACCAAGATGGATGGATGTCATCCATAATCACTACTTAGCATGAAGTAATTTAAGAAAGATATATAATTCGGTTTTAAGGAAATGACATTGAAGATGAAGAGAGTCATCAAATTTCATATTATCAGTTATAAAGTTTCCACCTAACCAATCCATAGAGACATAGAGAAAAGATAAAACAACACTGGTCGAGCAAATAACCTTGGTAGAACAAATATAGTGACTAGAACCATTACATACCAAATGAGAAAGATTGCAATCCTAAAATGCATGTCTGGTATTTCCGCCCGACTAATTAGCATGGTGCTTATGAATAATCCAATTTAAATTACTTATATTTTCTCATGCTTATGAAACCAAGCTACAAAAGGATTGATTGTATTTCAAGGCCATAAAAAAATCCCAAACAGTAAAGCCTCAAACTTCTATGGCCTCCAAAAATATGTCCCATAATAGTAGATTGTAAAAGGATTCTCCCCAAACACTAATCATACTTTTGCACTCAATAGAACTAAGAACCCTAACCATAAATTTTAAGCAGACAATGAATGAATTCATGTAGACACATGCATAGGTTTATGGTTTCCCTGCCCTCAATGCTCGGTCTGCATGCATGGAAAACCTAAAACCTAAATATCATAATCTAAGAAAATCAATTCCATAACTTTTAAAGAGATAGAGGAAGATCTTACCCCCTCCTACTTGATGGTATGTTGAGTTATTCCATCATGTTTATTTCTCTTCGTCATGGTTTTTATCTTTGACATTTGGCTACATTTTTCCATCCTCTCCTGGCTATTATGCTCTGAACTTGCAAATCCTTCATAACTCTCCTTCTGGTAATTATTCGTACCTCTAGCCACCCCTCTGTCATCCCCCCCCGACGCTTTTCCTAGCCATGCCTCACGAGAGAGGAAATTCCTGACGCAAGATGGCATACTATAGTCAAGTAGGAAGGCATAAGCACAGGAGACCTCTCTCTCTCTCTGTCCCCTTCCAAGTTGCAGTTTGGGATGCTCTCCCCACTCTGGTTAGAATTGGTATGAGGATGCACATACGAAGCTTCGTCCGTCTAATTTAGAGCATTTCTATGGAGGTTCCATGGTGGAATAGGAGATTCCTCCCAATTGGGAGGAAATCCCGCCTAATTTGCAGAAGACCACCATGGAGCAACGACCATCCAAAGGTACCAACACCCCTCTAAACTTCCTTGAGCCAACCATGATAGGTTGTATAGTTGAAGAGGAAATCCCTCCTCAGATGGAGGATTACTATAAGAACTCCATCGATTCCAATGATGAGGACCCCAGAATAAATTGGGGTGATTTCTCGACCAAGGAAGACACCCATCAACAGACTTACATGGAAGAACATGTTCACCCGGCTCCCAAATCTTGCAAGCTCACGAAAGACCACCAGGTCTTGATTTTCGAGATGCGAAAGGAATTGGTCGAGTAGCTACACAACCATCATATCCTCAGCAAGATCCTAGACGTCATGTTCGACTCCTTGTCATGTGAGCTAGTGAAAATCCGTTGCTTGACTTATTGTCAGCCATACGCCTTCAAAATCTGCCAAGATGGACTCCCGAGTTCACCTCATGTCTAGTCTCCTTACTATTGTTTTTTTTGGTTTTAGTGATAAGTTTTTTGTGGTAATGAAACTATGGTTCATTAGATGGTCAGGGAACATAGTCGACCATATGTTCTAGTTTCCAAGGATGTGGCCGAATAGGTGGCAAGTCCCCATGTTTTTTAAGATAGGTATCATCTTTTGTTCTTGGAACAATATTGTCCACTTGTTCTAGTTTCCACTTATGTGGCAGAACATGTGGCAAGTTTTGGTGTATCCCCAAACATGTGTAGCTTTTGTTGGCTCAAGGAAATACAATCTTTTTATTTTAAAAAAAAAAACATGAACTAAAAAAACATTTAAAATAAATTCTAAAAAAACATTATAAAAAACATTAAAACCCATTAAAAAAAATGTTAAAAAACATTAATTCAAAAAATTCAAAAATATTAATTTAAAAGACATTCAAAAACATTTAAAAAAACATTAATTAAGGAAATATTAAATATATACGATTCTAATTAATTTAGAATCATTTTAATTTCAAATTTATTCACGTCAATCTGAAATTTAATGTCAACAAGTTTAAAAAATTAGGTTCCTTTTAAATAAAGTTTGTGTTGTAGGGTTTAGTTTAGTAAACCCTTGACACATCCAAATCAAGTACCAAGATGGATGGATGTAAGAAAGATATATAATCACTAATCACTACTTAATCACTACTTAACATCCATAATCACTACTTAACATGAAGTAATGTAAGAAAGCTATATAATTCGGTTTTAAGGAAAAGACATTGAAGATGAAGAGAGTCATCGACTTTCATATTATCAGTGATAAAGTTTCCACCTAACCAATCCATAGAGACACAGAGAAAAGATAACACAACACTGGTCGAGCACATAACCTTGGTAGAACAAATATAGTGACTAGAACTATTACATACCAAATGAGAAAGATTGCAATCCTAAAATGCATGTCTGGTATTTCCGCCTGACTAATTAGCATGGTGCTTATGAATAATCCAATTTAAATTACTTATATTTTCTCGTGCTTATGAAATCAAGCTACAAAAGGATTGATTGTATTTCAAGGCCATAAAAAAATCCCAAACAGTAAAGCCTCAAACTTCCATGGCCTCCAAAAATATGTCCCATAATAGTAGACTGTAAAAGGATTCTCTCCAAACACTAATCATACTTTTGCATTCAATAGAACTAAGAACCGTAACCATAAATTTTAAGCAGACAATGAATGAATTCATGTAGGCACATGCATAGGTTTATAGTTTCCCTGCCTTCAATGCTCGGTCTGCATGCATGGAAAACCTAAAACCTAAATATCATAATCTAAGAAAATCAATTCCATAACTTTTAAAGAGATAGAGGAAGATCTTACCCCCTCCTACTTGATGGTATGTTGAGTTATTCTTCTTCCCAGTCCAATATGTCAGAAACAATAATCGTTCTCTAGCTTGTTCTCGAAATGCATCCAATCGATAAACTAATAATATGAATTAGATAACCTAGAAATCATAATAAATTAGATAACCTAGAAATTATAATCGAAGGAAACCAATTGCAGAAATTTGAAAGAGACAGAGAAAGATCTTACCTCATCCTGCTTGATGGCTTGCTTGGTTAACCTTCTTCCCAGTCCAATATGTGAGAAACAATAATCGCCCTCTTGTTTGTGCTCCAACTGCAATTCCTCAACAATACTAATATGAGTATGCCATAATATGAAACATCGAAAAAAAATATTTAGGTTTTTAAATTGAACACAGGGTAATTCACACTTCATAAAAGAGGAATGTTTCCCCTAATATGAAACATGTGGTAATTTATGAGGTTGAGGTATAATTTTATTTATAAAACTAATGCTTTCCATTAATATGAAAGGTTGTTAATTTATGAGGTTGAGATATAATTTTATTTATATCTTTAAATTGAAGTCATAATTGAATGAGGTTGAGGTATAATTTTATATATGTAATATATGAGGTTGAGGTATAATTTGTATTCATGTTTTTAAATTGAACGTGTGACATGGGCACCAAGCCATATGGCATTTCATGTTTTTAAATTGAACGTGTGACATGGGCACCAAGCCATATGGCATGGTTCACACTTCATAAAAACAAATGCTTACTTCAATATGAAAGGTCTGTAGTAATGAGGTTAAGGTAGTGCCTTCTAATCATGTAAACGTGGCTTTCATAGATATTAATCTTTCTTAAATATCTAAACGTGTAAATTATACGATCTTATAGTAATATCATAATAAGATTAGGTAAATGTGAAAAAGTAAACAAGTTAACAAATGCATTCACAAATCCAAGGAAGTTATGAACAATAAATATCACTCATTGATTTTGGATGACCACGAAGAATATGCCAACTTCTTCAATGCCTAGTCATCAGATTAGGATTTAAGATTAAAAGATCATTAATTGTGCCCATTTCCAATAAGTGTACTTGTAACTAACATTTCAAATTGAACGACCCTTTTATAAGATTAACTTAACTAATGAATGATTCAATCAATAGATCACAATGGATTATTATGTCACTTAAGAATATGTGGCTAGGTGTTTCAGACTCTAGAGACACTCAATTTTCCAGCATGAAACTGACAAAATGAGAACAAGAATATAGAATTAGGAAAAACAAGAAAATGAGCAGAATGAAATAGTATTGAAATATTGAGAATTGAGAATCTAGAATCTATAGAAAAGACAAAAGGCTGAGCTAAATAGGCTCAAGAAAATCAAGAACGATTGTATAGTTGTCCAGACAAATGAAAGTGTATAGTCAGATTGAGGTTACATATATATTTAACACTCCCTCTTAAACTCAACAGTTACAAACATCAGCATTGATAATGCCCAACTGTTGTCTCTGAAAATCAAAAATGGATTTTCCTAGTGGCTTTGTAAAAATACCTATGAGCTGATCTTGAAATCCACAGAATTGAAGTGTTATGTCACCATTATTGACTAGCTCGTGTTGAAGTGAAACCGAGTGTCAATATGCTTTCTTTTCTTGTGAAACACATGA
>CBVK0102912797.1:0-27659 GCA_900067695.1 Picea abies
TCTCAGAGGAAGAAGAACTAGAACTTGAAGGTGAAGACAGAGGCTCAGGAAGATCTCCTCCAGCCCCTTGGTTTACCTAAGCATCATCATCTGTATGTGCTTCCTTTTTATTCTCATTCTTCCTCATCCTCTTCTCGTAATCTCCATACATTTGTTCGACCATTTCTGACATGCAATAAAAGACCATGTGAAAGTTTTTCTCCTATTCATCACACTTGTCCTCTTCTCCCATTTTCTTTCTTTGGGATGCACAACCAACTTCGGGATTGAAAGTATTAAAAGTTCCTTCACCCTGCTTATTCTTAGCCCCAGTAAGCATTCACACTCAACAATTCAAGTCAAAGACGACTTCTCTGATACCAACATGATCCATGATCTTTTCATTGTGACTTATAAAGAATTCAATTAAATGAGCATAAATTAAAGTGCACCATTAAATAAGAGAAAACTCAAAAATGAAGAGACATAAGCATCAGATATGAACACAAAAACTTGATAACGGAGTTCGTCCCTGGTGGACTACGTCTCGAGGTCCTTCTCTCAAATGGGTAGGATCTTTCATTAACTCAGCAAAGAATTTGGAAAAATACATAAGTAGACCTCATTCTAAAATCAAGTTGCAGAAATAATGCTCAGATCAGAAAACAGACAACACCACTAAATTCGTGGCGTCGAATTACCCAAAAATGATTGTCTCCACGCCTCGATCTGACTCTAGCACTCCCAGGCCCAAGCATAATTCTGTCTCGATTTTCGTGCCCTCTGCAACCTACAATGATGACTGTACTTTGCATTGAAAAACATGCCCGAAAGTTCGTATGGTATGCACGCCTCCCCCACTCCGTGGTCGAGCAGATGCACCTTTTAATTATAAAACAGGGCGTTGTTTACCATGTGGTACCTGCAGCCTATTAGTTAGGGGTGAATGTATTAAGGCGTTGGTTATGGCGGAGGTCCTGGGGTCAAGCCCCATAGACTCTCCTTTTGGTTTGGTATTGTTATATGGTGTATATAAATATATATCCATTCTGTTATTATTAGAAGTGTCTCTAGAACCTTCTCCAATGATATACAACCATGGTTATAGTTGGCGTGGTCCGCCAGATTTGGCAGACCCGCCAACTATTTTTTTTCAAATTTTGTGTACGGGCTAACCTTGTGCATTTCCCTCCTGCCACATGGTAGCCCCTGATTGGGCCATGTGGCAGCGTCTCATTGGACCATGTTTCCCCCTGCCAAGTCAGCATGCCACGTCAGGCGTACGGACTACCACGTGGCACGATCTGATTGGTCCACGGATAAGTCCAAAAGAGCCAAAACCGGGTGACACGTGACAGCCTCTAGTGCTACCACATCATCATGTTGACGTCAGCATGCCACGTTTCACTTCCCTACTCTTGCCATGTGTATTGTAGGGACACTAACGTCATCCATATGGATGTTGACTATGCTAGGTTGACTAAACTTTGACCGCGAATATCTTTCAATCCATAACTCCGTTTGATGAGTCGTTTGCGCCATTAGAAAGCTTGCGACACTCTCTTCGCGATCATGTCATTTTCATTGAGTTTTGGAAACTTGGAATTTTTTCTATTTCTTTGTTTGTTGGAGCCATTCTGACCATCGTGAATTGTCTCTGTGAGTTCCGAGTTGTTATTTCCTTCTCTGTATCCTTTTTGGATAAGGTCTTCGGATATGTATTCTCTTAATATAGGCGCTATTACTTTTCGCGAGAAACTTTGCAAAGGTGATGCAGATAAACCAACATTGTCACTGCCACTAAGAGTCGACTAGCACCACGGAAGGTATATACGTTTTGGGTCGGGTGTCGACCGAAACAAATTCTTGATCGCGACACCTTCCTACATGTCGATTCGATGCCTTCTATAGATCTATGCCTATCGATATGGAGAAGTAAACGATATATTATTTTAGCGATATCATTTTAGGAGAAACGTGATAAACACTTCTTTGTTTTAAGGGTAAACCACCTGATTCTGTATGCACTGACGCAATTTATGGAGAGACTACCACTCATATGTGATCCATCAATCTGATAACCGCATGAGGAAAAGAGGAAAATAAAATGTTGACCAGATAAGAGAAGTGCAAGAAGTTGATTTTACACACTCGAAGTGTCTATAGGAGAGATATTCAACTCCTGATAGCAAAATTTATTTTCTTTCACACTAAGATCAGAGATGGATTTTTATGAACTAGAAACGGAATTTATGCTCACTTTTGCTTTTGCAATCATTATCTCTGCGTTTTTTGCCAGGTTGAAGCGACCAATACTGAAATAAAAGAAGTCAGCATGAGGAGAATCGTTGGTCGACCCTGTCGACTTGGGCGAACTGGTCGACTTGACCGACTGGTGAACGTTCCAATTCGTCGACCTACCTCCTAGTAGTTGGAATTCAACGAGACTCAGAAAAGTATGTTTTACAATTTAACTAGCGTGCACATCGACTTGTGTCTACCGATGGATAGGCTCTGTTGGAAGATAAAAGAAACGTACATGATGATAATGATTCCAAATCACCAACAAAGGTATTGCACCCAATAATGTTATTCGGAAGTCGATGAAATCTAATGGGGTAGTTAGAATCGCTTAGGGAACGAGAAACTCAAAGTTGTTGTTGTCGATGTTGTTAGTTGGTCAAAGCAGAAGCCATGAGGAGCTCATAGTCGAAGTTGACATCGTTATATTGTTTGTATTCAAAGTTTAATACAACAACCATTGAACAAGCCAATATTCCTGGAAGAAGAGGGAATGACCAAATTAAAGAAATGAAGATCATTTCAATTCTCTACAATGATCCAAAGCCATATACAATTATTCTTAATGAAGAATTTATTTGATTTGAGTTTCTTACATGTGTATATTTATCACATGTTATAGGTATTTCTATATTTAATCAGAGTCATTAATGTAAAAGAGTCTTATTATGAAAATAAGATACATTAAGGATCATAGTCGAATGTAGTGAAGTCTAGTCAAAGTTGGGAGTCAAAGTTGAGTCTAGTCGACTCAACAGTCGAGTATGTTTACTTGAAAGTCGATTTGGTAATCAAGTTGAGTCGATGTATTCAAAGACAAACGACTTATATTTGAGTCAATCAAGTCGAATTCAAGTCAAGTCTGCAATTTAGTTGGTCTAAAAAGAAAAAATATTATGTTGTCGATTATGTCAGTTTCAAGATGTATTGAAAATCTGAGAGGAGGGGGTTAAATGTGTGTCTTCTTCGAAGGCAGGCGATCCAATCCACCATTGTAATGTAATTCGGGTTCTATCGATGATATCGATGCCTCTCTAACATCAATTGATTCCTAGTCGACAACACACAAAGTTTGTGCACTTGTAATTGAGTCATAATCAATCATCCTTCATGTAATATGAATTGAAGACTCCATAAAATTATAGAAAGAAACACAATCATGCTAAATCGAACTACGAAAACAAGAGTGATGAACAACAAAGAAACAAACATAATTGAGCATGTTGGAGAGCATCGAGAATGAACATGTTGACCGTGGTTAAAGGCATCTAAGAGAGAAGTTTTATCACACAACACAGGGAGCACTTAAAGAAAAGATGATGACAAGAACATTGAACTAATTGAGCCCCTTGTTACAATAGTTGTAGAATACTTATGGGTCATGACAATAAATAATGGTATGAGTGATTGATGGCACAAACCCTCATCAAATTCAAATAAATAACCCTCCAGGAGTGATAGCCTGACAAGAGCACATGCGCAATCTGGGTCTGAATTGATCAACCGACTTGGCAATAACAACAACTTCGATGCCTCCTAAAAGATATCATAGTTGATAGAGGGAAGAAAAACATGGAGATCGAGGAGATTGGATCTTTCACTCAGATATAGTTGATATTAGTCACAGGAAACCTTGTATATGCGTGTCTCCCTATCTAGCTAGCAGTTGTTGCAGCTGAGTTACCTATAAAGTCTTATATGCATGGGTGATACACAATAAGGATACTTCTGTAGCGGTAGAAACTCAAGACATTGTTGCACGATTTCTAGGGACGATCAAGAATTTGAGTGTGGGGGAGATGTTGAGGGGGCCTCTTAGGCCCTAATAGTCATCACATATGTATAAATGAATATATGTAAGAAAGTGGATAAAGTCAAGTAATAATATATGTAATAAATGGTAAATGTAGGATTATTTGGAGTCGGTGCAACCACTCCAACCATTTACCCATTGTATAAATAACCTCAAAGATGGAATACAAAGACGGTTGGATATCTTTCCCCACATTTATCTTGGGATTATGTGTGTGTCTCTCTTGAATGTCTTCCCTAATTCCTGAGACTACAATAACGGGTAAGATAGACTTTGACCAAAGGATCAGGTTAGCCCAAGTAAGTCATGCACATTTCACAATTTGATGGATTTGCAAACTAAAAAGAGCCAAGAAAAGGTGATAATTACTCAACTTCAATCAAGAAAAGAGAAAATCAAGTTCAGAGGAATCTAATGAAAATATCTAAGGCAAAACATTAATAAAACAGAGGCAAAAAAGGAACTGAATTTACTAAAAAGGGGGACTATTTCCCTTGTTACCATGTACAAAGGGTGATAAAAATGATACTATCTCTCCCTAGACTACTACTGGGGGGTGATGATCATGAATCTATCACTCTGTGTGCCTCTTTGAGCGAGGGATGAAGTCCTGAAAGTGGAGGAAAAACACAATTTTTTTCCCAGATTTGAATGGGATCAAGTGTTTGTCTTAGAGAACTTTCCAATGATGATGCGAGAAGGGGAGAGATCAAAGAAGAAGCATCCAAAACATAGATAAAGAAAGACTCAAAAGGATATAAAAAACCAAGGAAAGACTAAAGAGAATAGTCGATCCCCAGTGGAGTCGCCAATTTTATGTTGTGATAAAGTTCCCCCTACGGACAGGTGAAACCCCCCTAGATCAAGACCTCTTCTTTGATCCAAGATAGAAGGAAAACAAACGGTGACTATTTTCCCTTTAAATCTATTTCAACAACTAGGATAGAAGGGAGAAATGGATAGCACACCTTTTTACGACGGTTGTCCTCGTTTCTCTAGCATTTTGACCTTGATATTCAAGCTCCTAGGAGCAAGTAAAGACCTGCAAAAGAACAAGACAAGAACCCTTTATTCCACACTATAATGTTAAGTAAAAATAGATCTATCTATGACAATTTTCACAACAATAGACATGTAAACACTTATACACATAAACATGAAAGGAATAGGACAAGTTATCTATTAATGGAAAACTAACAAAATGGAAGCACTTACAATATTTACCTTGATGTTGCAGGAACCTCCTCCAAGATCTTTGTTCCAACCCCTTGCATCTCTCACAATCATAAGTATAAGTTTATTCAATTCTCTACCCCATTTCACTCAAGAACCCTCATTATATAATGGTTTGAGGCATAAAAAATTTGAGATATCTTGGGAAAATGGTTGAGGATTTAGTTCATGAGGTTGGTATTTAGTGCCTAGGATGGAAAAAAGAGATATAGCTTGGATCTTTGACCCAAAAAAATTATGATCTCCCCAAATATTTCCCTTAGAAAAGGTGGAATGGTTTCAACTTCTTCATCGCTCCCTTAATACTCAGTACAAGGCAACTGTTGCTCCCTAAGACACTCTAGGGGGGTGATAGTCCATATTTCATCACTTGTGTATGGGAAAGGGGGCGATGATCCTCAAATAGGGCCAAAACCTTAAGAATCAATATGTTACTTTGACCTTCAAATGATATATTTCACTTCCAACTTGTCTAGGGAACATGACAAATACTCCCACATGGTCATGAATTTGTGGCACTTAATAAAGTGCATGCGACACTTAGTAAGGTGCATATGAGACTTGATAAAGTGCATTAGACACTTAGTAAGGTTCATATGACACTTGATAATGTGCATACGACACTTACTAACTTAGTAGAATGTGATACATAAGTGTGATACTTAGTAGAATGCTATACATAAGCGTGACACTTAGTAGTGTGGGAATTTGGTGTGTAACAAAGGAGATTTAGAACTTGAATTTGAGAGGGGTGTTGAGGGTGATGGTGATAATATTAAATGGGTATTATTCTTGCATGGATATATACATGCCATTCATTATTAGTGGCCTCCTTCTAGAGGCAAAACATTGTTGCCTGGAAAATTCCTGGCAACCAACATGGAGAAATTGCCCGATCAAGGCCCCAATTAGGCCTATACTCATTTGGGATGGAAATCCTCACTGGAATGTAGGCCCGGTTGTGATGAGTTTGAAATTAATTGAAATTTTGATCCAATTGTAATCAGGTGACTACTTCTAAGATAAAAAAAAAAATGAAACTGACTTTAAATGCAATCTAACTATCGTTTCTAATTAAATCTAAACTATCTCGGGAGAATAAAATGATGATTAAATATGAGAGGAATAATAAAATATTTAAAATTCATAAATAGTTCTAAAAGAAACATTGATTCAAACAATCATTAGAAATTAAATTATTCAAATAAATAGTTATTTGAATATTTTATTTATATATTCTCATATTTAATTAATTATCAATCTCGTTAAATTCAATCAAGAATGGAATAAATGCATTAATTTCTCAGATATCTAACAATAGTGCAGAAACAGAGAGAATAAACATTCATTCCATAAATAAATATGATGAAATATATAATGGAAAAAAAGATTTATATTTCAGTTGCATGAATAATAGTACCAAATAATTGAAATACCATAACAAAAATAATGACACTGCGGGTCTTCAAATTCAAAAATTTGTCTTTTACAATATTATACTTAGCCAGTCTCCATAATTTCCAACCCCCAGGTTTGTCTACATACTTAAACTAAATATAAATAAGAGATCCTAAAATTAAGAACTGTTTCCATTTTTTGTCTCAACAAACATGTCTAGATGTCCACTTGTCTTGATAATTGATATTAAGGAGATATATTCTCCTAGCTAGTAGAAAATTCCTTTCTGATTTTTCCTCCTTGCTCTTGCACACAAGTTTTCTAGAGGGTAACTTTCTTTATCATTGGTGAAACCAATGGTGGATGAGGAATTTCTTCATTCAATTTGCATCAGTAGATATTTTTATCAATTTCCTCATAACCTATTTTAAATTTCAATAAGAAATTGTGAATGGATTTGGAACACTTTGTTGGCTGAGTGATGAATTGTCTGATAGTATCCGCATTCCAGAAACTTAGTTGGATGATCCCATCTGTTGTTGAATTTATCATATGATGTACATCTATGAGGAAATATAACAGGAGTACATATTGGCCAAGAAACTGCACATGAGGAATCTCATAATCTTCGATAACATCTATATCTAGATCCCATAAGTCTGAGTAGGTCTTTCTTGTATCCTTGATTAAATCTTGAGTGAGTAAGCAGTTGATGTGCCAGGAATAAAGTGAGGCTTGTATTTGTATTTTTTCCTCTTCATTAAATTTGGAGTAACCTTGAGGAAAACTGATTTCCTTTTCTTCCCATGCCTTCAAATTATGAAATGAACATTGATCATCCTTTTATTTCTCAAACTATGTTTGAGATTCTGTAGTAAATTGAAGCATGTGTTCATCTTTTTCTTTGATATCATACAACTTAGTATAGAATAATTCTTGCGAAGAGGCTAGTTTATTGTTTAACTCCATTTCCTCTTTCCTTAAGGTATTTGAATTATATGTTGATTTTCATTTCCTATAATTGAGCAATCAAAGTGTCCACTTGGTTCTCATAATTTTTTCTCAATTTCTCCTTCTCATAAAAAAAATAGCTACTTGCTTTTCATAATCAAATTCAAATTCATTTATTTTAGTTTTTAACTGTATAATGCTATCCATAGAAATTTATTTGCTTCCATAAGCTGGTCCAGCTGGGTTTGATGCTCTTCTAAGAAAATGGTCTCTTTTGACTTCAATTGCTATTTTGTTTATTCTAATATTTTATTTTCCCTTTTCAACTGAGCAGACAGTTTGCTCACAAACCATTTGTTTGCACTAGCAAATGCCCCTAAAGCATCAACATCTTCCTCTACAAATTATTCATCATTTAAATGTGAAGCATCCCAAAGTTGCATTATTTCCTGAGTAATTTCCTCATGGTGAGTTGTTTTTCTCCTTTAAGTTCTTCTTTTCACAATGGTCTTTGTATTATCATCAAAGGTGTAATTATCCAATGAAAAAATAGTGTCTAGGATTGTTTGAAGACTACCAAGGTCAAGAGAAATTGGAACCATTCTTCCTGGAACATAATTTATAAGAGTAGTATCAATGGTAGGAATAGTAGGAACAACAAATTCATGTACATTTTCAGTGCTTGTGATGGTACTGAGCTCTACATTTGCCTCGGTGGTTTTTTCAAGAGTATGTGTTGATGTTTGGTTCTACTTCTCTCCTCCTATGTCATCAATTTGTTGATATAGTTTGTTCACATGTGTGTAAAATGTAGAGACATTATGGTCATGCTTTGTTTTAGATTTGGATTTCTCATCCTCCTCTTCATCAACATCTATTTCTTCATTACCCTGTTTCTCATTATTTTCATTTAAAAAGGCCTTTTTCATCTTGAACTGACAATCAAGGAATTCTTTTATTTTGAAGTTGTCTCTTATTTGATCAATTCGTTGAATTACCTCCTGATAATTTGTATCTCTATGAAAAATAATGTCAAAAGGATCATCTTCATTTATATATTCCTTGAAGATTTTTTACTGTACTACAATGTTTTTTAACAACTTCTTCCGGTTTATGTTTATTGAAATTCCCATGATCTAGCCAGATGTTTTCCATTTTCTCCACCTATTTGTAAGAATGATTTGCATTAAAAAAATAAAATATGCCTAATGAAATTGGGAATGAAGGACATTCTCTTTTTTGGCTTCTTGATAAAAAGGCAGTGATTCCAATACTATCTTCTAGTGAGAAATCTCTCTAAGATCCAATATTTCTGGGAAATATATGGGTAGAACATGGGGAGCCCCTTCACACTCATATATTCTTATGTGTGATAATTCCTCATACAAAAATTAGTCACGAATATACTTAATAGTGTCCATGGCCTCCTGAGTGAATCTCGGGGTTGGTTGATTTTTCAAAGTAAGGTACAAGAGAACCATAAAATAATTGCACATATTGTATAATTTTTTTTTTTATAATTAACTACCCACATTTTAGAGAACTATATGTGGATTTCCTCTTCAGAAGGAGACCAATTCCATCCTAACAAAGGAAAATGTTTGACTGCACAGGCAACATCGATTAAATAACTAGACATAAAAAAATCATGGGCAATACCATGGAGATGCTTCTTGATATTTTTGAACCTCTTTCTTAATATTAGTAGAGAGGATGTGATCCCAATTAATAACTTCTTCTTTGAGAACTTGGTGAATAATAGGAACCCAACTCAATTTAAAGTCAAAAGAATCCTTCTCACCATAAATGCGACAGATCATGATGGCTATCAACTTGAAGGGTTTCTTCAACCGCGGAATAGGGTATATCTTATATCCTATAACTTTGAAATAATTTGGATCATACCATCATTCCCTAATTAGATCATCCATTTGTATTTCTTCCCCCTCAATTTCCTTTTGAATGAATTTCTTAATAAAATTGTCATCTAGACAAAATGTGGGTGTGCCTATTTTATACATGTTGGAAAGGTCATTTGGTCTAAAAGACCCAAAAATCTAATGAGAGGAATTGACAATTGTACATATAGAAACATCAGTATTGGAGATTATCCATTGTACAATATCATAATAAGGAAGCACCACTGATCTGGAAGCAACCTTATGAAGACCAAAATTCCTGATGTCGACCAGGTTGTCAACATCAGATTCATATTCATTTATGAAATGACCATCCTTGATGAATTTGTATATCTATATCCACTCCAAGCTATTAGTTTTTCCTGTCTCTTAAAACATGTCTGAGAAAAATGTTGAATTGTGTTTTCTCTTGATTTATTCTTCTTTGACCTTCTGCTTCTTTTCCTTCCCTTTTCTAGTCATATTATTGTTGATAATTCCTACAAACAAGAAAATCAAGGTAAGATTTTTCAAAAATAATTAATAGAATCTAATTAAACTAGTTTAATTAGAAAATGTGTTGTTGTAATATAGGGAAAAGTAGGGAAGTGTTACCAGTAGTTTAGTACATAAGAAAACATAGATTCACATATACATACATATAGACAAAGACATACACAAAGTAGTGGAAGAAGAGGCCCGTGAAAATTGCTTTCTGAATCAAAGTGTTATTTATGTTGTTGTTCTTATATCATTTCTATGTTATTCTGGAGATTATGTTGGTTATATCACTGTTATTTTTCCATTTCTAGCATTTTATTTCTGTTCTGCATACTTTTTATATATGGTATATTACAGTTACTTTTTTAGTATGACAACTTTGGTATTTATATTCAATGATACGTCACTCTTTCAGAACTGTCATCTCACAACTATAATCTATTATATTTTGTTCTCTTGATATGATATTTGGAAGAGGGGTTGGATCTATGTGATCCTTGATGTGAATGAGAATTTTATCGACTTCATTTCTTTTTGTCTTGACAATGCATGTGACACATAATTTTCCATGCTCGTCAGTTCTATACCATAATCTTACAGATTGTTCATCGATTTGAAGTCTATGTTGAAGGAATTATCTAATTTGAGGGTTGGCTAGTTGAATAGGAGTGGATCTCACTGGTCCTGACTCTTTGTAATTCATGCTTTAGGCTTGGTTTTCTGGTTGATGAGCACCAATGCTAGCCTCTAACATTTGTTCTTTGTTACTTCTATCAGGGATCACTACAGATGTTGTTATTGCTAGCTATGGTCGATTTATTTCAGACTAGACTTCTCATGCGCTCTCAGGATCATCTTCTCCAACCATTTTTGTATTTGAATTTTGGTTGTTCCACATGTTACAAATCTCCTCTCTTTTCTTTTGTCTATTGTCCTGCTCCAATTTTTGGATGTTGAATGTTTGTTTGTAAATTGTTTTTCCTCTCGAAGACATTTATTCTTCATTTGAATGAATGTTGGTATGTTATTTTCTTATCACATCTCATGTATCACCTAACCCTTGAACGTTGCCTTAACTTAATCAGAGTTGGTGAAGATGGACATGTTTATTTTCTGAAAAAGTAGTTTGAGGATTGTTTTGTATCTTTCCACCTTGATTCTAGGAATTTGACCCATTTTTCATTTCTCTCTTTCCAATGAATATTTTTTGGTGGTGTACCAAGTCAAGGTTAGAATTCAACAATGTTTCCTATGCCTTTGTCCAGAAAACATTTATGAAGTAGTCTGGGGATGATGCACAAAAATCCATCATGTAGCTTCATATAGAATTTGTCTTTTATTGTATCGATGGATGTTTGATCCACAATAGCTTGTTCTGTTATTTAATATTTGAAAATTATTTCAACCCACTCATGCATATTCATTCGACCCCTGTTTGTAACATTGAGGGTTAATTTTTTGTCAAGCATCAATTTACGCATTATCGGATTTATTGATGTACTCGAACAAGGATTTTGGGATAGCTTCTAGAAATATTTTGTGCGTCTACGAGAAAAATCATGATCTTACTTCTGCTAGCGGTATATGTTTTCTTCTTGCATAATTCTTAATGTAAATTTCAATGTTTTTCTCCCACTATTCACGTATGCCTCATATAGTTATCATCTATGTGATCTTTTGCATTCCCATGTTCAGAACTACCAAAAATAGAGCCAATGTTATAATTTAGGGAAAAGTAGGGGAGTGTTACTAGTAGTTCAATACATAAGAAAACATAGAATCACATATACACACATATAGAAAAAGACATAAAAAAACTAATGGAAGCCCAAATAACAACCTTTATTAGATAGATGAGTCAATACAACACCATGGATACCTCTTCTCTGATACATTCTTGTCTATTTATACCTACATATTCAGTTACCATGCAGTTGTAACTACTTAACTACTTGGGTCGGACGGCTAACAGAAGTCTCGACCGAATTATACTTTTGACTTTGACAATCAACCGAATAACTCTTATTCAACTATCAGGTCTAGTTGACTGTCAAGTTTAGTCGAAAGAGTTGACTAGCCCCTACAACATCTCGCCCCACCTCAATTATTTCTCATCCCGAGAAAGAAGGAGAGTAAAACACAATTTTCTTTTACATTGACTATTTACAAATAGAAATGATAGAAAAAGAGAAAGAAGAGGAATTATAGCCAATTGTTTTTGGTTCTTTAAGAAGTTATATGGCTTTATTAACCATCCTTTAGTGTCTCTTTTCACTTCCTTGAATGCCCAAATTTGGTACCATCCCTGATTTTGAGTCCAAAGTCATCTTTTCTTCCCATAGAAATATGTTACTTGAAATGATATTTTGACATTTGATTTTCGTTCTTTGTCCAAGTAACCTGAACTGGACTGTGACTTCCAATCTTATAGATGACTCTTGAGTTCTCCCCATGTCTTGAGAATTAAGTAGATGAAATCGCAGAGGGACACTCCTTCCTTTTTGTGAGTGTGAATGCCTTCTTATGATGTCTGTAACCACGATGGACAAACAACTTATGCATTATGAGGGTCTGGTTCAAGAGGGTCATCATTTTTTATGCTCATCGGCCCCATGGTCAATGTTTACAAACTTAACTGTGTGAAGAATGATTTTTTCACTTTCCTCTAGATCTTATATATAGATTCCAGTTTCGTGATCTTGAAGGAAACTGATAGAGTAGCGGGCACCTCGTATGCGACTTAATATTCAAGGATCTCAGTTTTTCATAGAAATGCATGCTTAATGATGGACATTGTCCTTTGTTGTTGGAGCAGATACCAGTGGTATGAGCCATACAGATTTGTTGTATGCTTAGATAATATTTTCTGTCTGAATGAGGGATATTGCTTGTTCAAACTGATTATTTCAAGGATTCATGTGCCCCAATCATAGTTGTTGATCGGTTAGCAAGCTCATGTGAGGGGACATCTATGTCAATGATTAACTAGCACTCACATGAGTCCTGTCGGGCATTAAATTTGGCAGTTTCCAATTGATTTTAGTACGTTTTGGGTCGATCCAAAGTTATATTAATGGATTCACAACGATCTTTTGCATCAAGTCAAGCATTAATGTTCTTTTTAGGTCCATCTATTCTTTCTTATCATGTCTTAACTGTACTTTCCTTCTTGGAGTCAAAATTTTCATGGTCGTTTTTTCCCCTCACTTGACTGACTAAATCTCCTTTGTTGATCCATGGTCAATACATGGTTCGACCTACTGCTTCTTTTGTATCGTCAGGTTTCCTTTGGTCGGTTCTTCTTAGTTGATGTTATTGATAATTACTCTGGTCGTTTGTTTTATTGTAGTCCCCTCTATGATGGATTCGCTTGCTTGAACCTCACTCACTTGAACCTCACTCACTTGAACCTCATTCACTTGATCTGGATTCGCCTCGATCAATCAACTGTCGCTTGATGATGATTTTTTGTAAGTCTAGAGATGGAGTCATGTATCCATCTCTTCTTCTTCCACTTTTTTTTGTGGATTAACCAGGGGCATCTTTCTCTCTCCATTCTACTTTTCCTTTACTTCTTTCTTCCAAGATTTGGAACTTCTTTAATACTTATATTTTCCTATGACAGTTTCTTGTACCTGAATTTTATACCCGACTTCATTATAATTGACTTTTGGTTTAAAAAAGGATTTAGTACTTGATACCAATATTAATCTACACTAATCTACTTTGACTTTGACCAGACTATTATATTTCCATTTCCGGTTGATCCTTGTTGGCATTGTTTTCTATAGACTTTTCCAACAAGGTTCCTTATCTCTATGTATTATACTTCTATAACATAAGGATCAAGCCATGATGTCTCTAACTTCCTGGGTTTTCCTTTGATTCGATTGTCGTATAATAGAACTAGGTCTCCATTTTTTATCTCTTTCTTTTTTAGATGACGATCATGCCATGATTTTTGTTGTTGTTTTTGTAACTTCTTTTGCTCTTAATTTTCCTTCTTATGGCTTATTCAATTGGTAAAGGCGATCCTTCCTTCTTTTGTCTTGGTCAAATTTAGAAACAATTGCTACTCTTTCTGAGTTGGCCCAAAAGTGAAGTAGTATCATAGCTTCTTGTCCATGGACAAGTTTAAAGGGATTTTGTCTAGTCCATCACTTATAAGAAAATATGTATGTCCATAAGACTGCATGAATTTTTTCATCCCAGCAGTTCTTATCAATGCCACAGATTTTAGTGAGTCACTTATGTAGTGTCTTATTAAATGCTTCCACGACACCATTTTCTCTGGGATGGTATGCCATTGTTCTTCTGTGATCAATGAGAAATTTCTTTAGTAGAACTTGGATCATCTCGTTTACAAAGTTTGTCCCTTGATCACTGATTAGAGTTAGTGGACATCCAAATCTTATGATTACATTCTCATAAATAAATTTCGCTACGACCTCTAGTGCATGTTTCGAATTTTTCTTCTTCGATCCACTTAGTCACATATTCAACTACAGTGATAATATATTTTTCACATGTTATTTTTTCTCTCTAAGTAAATGGGCTGACAAAGTCGATGAATCAGATTTCAAATGGTCGATTAGGGTTGACTGACTGTAATGGAATTTTATTCTTCCACAGAGGGTGTCCCATTCTTTGACAACTATCACATTTATCTTCCGCGTTGTTGTGTCAGCCAAAAAGTAGAGGGCGACCCATTCTTTAACAACTATCACATTTATCTTCCGCGCTATTGTATCAACCAGGAAGTGGCCCCAACTGGTCCTACCTGTGCCTCATTGATAATATATTCACTTTCATTTTCTATAGAACATCTCCTTAAGACGTCATCATGTCCCATTTTTTATAGATATCCATTTATGATTGTGAATGGTGTTTCTTTTAGAGCTAACACTTTATTTTTATTTGTATGATTGTGAATGGTGTTTCTTTTAGAGCTAACACTTTATTTTTATTTGCTGAGAGATCGTTAGGAGCCTTCCCCTCCTCCAAGAAATTTTCTATTTTTTCCAGATTGTTAAGTGTTGCTTCAACATGGAATAGATGTGTGTCTGGAAGATCTTCCTCTATGTTAGTCAGGTCCTCCCCAGTCTCGAGTCGACATAGATGGTTGAGCCTAGCGTTATTTTTCCCGGATCAGAAAATTATGTCAAACTCAAATTATTGGAATAGTAATAACCAATGACATATTATTCCTTAATGAACATGTTTATTTACTAAATATTTTAATGCCTAATGATCTGTAAAGAATGTGAATGGGTTTTCCATTAAGTAGTGTCAAAATTTTTGCAAAGCGAATATCATTGACAAGGCTTATATTTCTGTGGTTGAGTAATTCCTTTCTGCTTTATTCTTTTACTACTATTCTTGAAAATACTATTGGGGCATTCTTTAGCCCAAATGGCATTACCGTACAGACGAAGGAGCCAAATTCAAGGACAAATGTCGTCTTCATTTGATATTCTTTAGCTATAGGGACTTGGTTATATCTTGAAAATCTGTTTATGAATGATTAGCATTCATGACCTACAACTTCATTAATTATTTCATCAGTGAATGGAGTGGGGAACAAATCTATTAAAGTTAGTCTGTTGAGACCTCTAAAGTCAATGCAAATTATTAATTTCTTAGGGGCATGCTTCTTCGGTTGAACCACCATAGAAATTTCACATTTTGCTTTGTCGATTGGGTATATTATGCCTACTGATAACATCCCTTTGATTTCCTTATGAACAATGGGCTTGTATTTGTGAGATAATTTGTAAGGTTACTTTTTTATTGGCTTTTCTCCCGGAATGAGTTCAATTTTCATTTCTCCCATTTATTCTACAATTCCTTTTAGATATTTATAATCTTGTGCAAATACATCTTGATATTCTTTGAGTAAATTGACTATGTCAGTTGTCTCCTTCTCTGTCCAATAGTCGCATACTCGTGTCATTTTTCGATTGATCATCATTTGATATATTTAACACTTTTGTCTTTAATTTAGCATTCATCCACTCTGGTGGTTTTGGTTCTTCGAGATGTCGATCCCCTTCTTCAATTTTGGTGAATCTCACTGGATAGTCGAGTTGTTCAATTTCCTCCTTTTCTTCCTTATATATTTTTAGTACTAATTTTACATGGTTTTTCATCGATGGGTGGTCACTTTTCCATCGAAAACTCTATCCAAGATAGGCTGTATTTTCCATATCGATTCTTCGTGCTATTGAAACAAGGTGGCAAGATGATTTTTATCCTTCATCGACCATCATCTTCCCTTTTTCCTTTTGTATATATGGTGTTGATTTTTCTAGGAAGCTTTTAATTTGTTGTGTTGTTTCTCTTATATGTTCTTCCTCCTGAATAAATTCAAAGTCTTTGATAAAAATTTCTTTAATGTTAGCCAATTGAGTGTATGGCCACAAGCTTCTTTGATTTTGTACCATTTGTTTAGTATTTCACCTAGTTTTCTTGGAAACATGTGCGGTCGTACCATTTCATCTCTATATCCTATTCGGTTCCATTCATTCTCACAAAGGTGGATATGTTCAATTGGGTCATACCCAACCTTGAATATAGGGATGTATATTTCTTTGGATAGTTTCTTTTATCCAAAGCATTCTACAATGTAAGTGGATATAGTTGTCCATGTTTATAGTCTTTGGGAATGTGTTTCTCACCATATTGCATCTTGGCCTGTGAAGGTTTCTACCAGGCTTTGATTTCTTCATTGTTCTTTGATATATTTAGAAACTTCATCAACAGACGTTGACAAAACATTTCATTTTTTGTAGAGTAGCGACTTTTTCATTGTGTTGTCGGTAGAAATAAGTGTAGGAGTTTGTCGAAGTATCTTTTCATACACTATAGGTACCACTTGAATTGGGTGGTATGTTCTGGAACATTTAATTGGTATGGATTCAATGGTCCAACAATATTTTGAGTGTGCCTCATAATTTTCGATCTACTAGTTGTATAGATCCGAGTCAAAATTGTGTTCGATCGACAGGGGAGATTTTGTTTAGATTTATACTTACACATTTGTTTCAACATAATCTCTTTGTTCATTGATTATTCGGTGCAGACATCACGCTTCATGATATTCATCCAATGAATCACTCGAAGGTTTCCCTTCACTAGGGTCCAGAGGACTTATTATTTTTCTTCCATTCCCTTTTAACTTGATTCTGTCCTTTTCAAGCGAGATATTTTCTTTCATTGTAATCTCCATGGCCAACCAAAAAATGATACATATGCTAGAATTCCCTTGACCAAGTCAATTAATTCAAAGTTGACTAATGTCAGTATACCCATAATACAAGTTTCGACATTTCTGAGTATACCAATCAACACTATTAATATTTGATCTTCCAACTTTAGGTAATTTAGTGTTGGTGCTAATGAAGGTTGTCCTAGCCATATCCATGTATCCCGAGGTATCATATTTACTTGTGATCCAAAGTCGACGACTTCTTGGTTAATCAATACTCCAAGAATTTCCAAGTCAGATCGTGGGTCATAATATTTATTCTTATAGGAAAGTTGTTTGATGTCCTTAGATGGTATTTGTCCTTCTTTATACTCTCTTAGTATATTAAGCAGATCCAACAATAAACCAACTGAATGATTTTCTTTTAAGATATGTAAGAATTCTTGTACAATGTCTTTATTTTGTCTTTCTCTGTTTGGTTGGTCTTTATTAGAATTTTTGAAGAATTTAAGCGCTTCCCTCACAATCTATTCTTATTTGTCTGTATTTAGAAACTGACTAGACTTCCCTGACTGTAGATCTTGTAAGGGGATATTATCTCATCCTCTGCCCGATCTAGTAACGACATGTAAGTTCTTTGAATTTAACACTTCTTCTTTGGAGACTGTGTGTAGGAGGTTTATGTTATTTTTTTTCATGATCTTATCAAGTACTATTGGACAATATTCTAGTGAATGATCTCTGATTCCACAAATGTTACAAAATTTCAAGTCAACATGATCTTTTGTTGGGAATTTGGGGCTAATGCAGTCGTATTTCCAACAATTGTAATAATAAGGATGACCTCGACCTCAATCTTGGAATTTGACTCGACTGTGACTGCCTCGACCTCAACCTTGACCATATTTAATGATCAAACAAATGAAACCAAGGTTAATGATCAAACCTCGAAAGGATTTGTATAAAATTCTAGGAACGTTGAAGATAATATTAACGCGTGAATATGGTCTATTCAATAAATCTTTACTCTTAACCCAATGTTCAATTAATTCATTTAATTCCCATAACCCACAATGTCAGAGCCATTGAATGTAGGAAAAGACAGTTATGATTGTTCAAATTTGTGAGGCAATGTTCATCATCAGGTACTGGGTCACTAGGGTATCTTAAAAATTAAATTTTAAACAAAGAACGAAGACTGGGCTCATACATGTATCAAGACTATTTTTCATAACCACACATAATCTAGTGATTATTCTTTTAATTGGGGCACCGACCAACATGTTGTTATTTAAAAACACGCAGCACATGTAAAGAGAAAACCTTGATCGAGTATCATCGAGTTACCACTCCACGAGGATATTATTACAATATTTTTGGGAAAACACAAAATCTGATTTAGTCCAATTAGGGCAACGAACAATTAGGGCTTTATTAAGCAATCAGGGAAAAATAAAACTAGATCTGGTATAACTAGGGAACCAAGGATCACAACTTATTAAAATAGTTTAAACAAAACATAAAACTTGATCCAATACTAAGGGGCCACCGGTAGATTGGGCCATCGAGTATCAAGGTGACCATCATAAAAAATATTGTAGTACTATTATCGCACAAGTTGTAGGTTGGGAAAATCTCGACCCAACCACCAAAATGGAGACAACTTAGTGAGCACCTACCAATTTCACCTTAGGTAGGTGTTCATGTCACTTTAGAGGTGAGGTAATCACCTCAAGGTGGGGGATCTCGATGACCCTAGGGGGATTGCGATAGAAAGTGTGATGTATGAATGGATGCCCCTAAAGGTCAAGTTTCTATATGGAAAAGGGAACCTGGAAATGATTCTTGGGAAAGGTTTAAGGTTTCCAAGTCCTATTGTAACTTCTGAGAATGTTTGTACCTTCCCGAGACACAATAAAATCCAAGTATGCTTGTAATATGTTAGGTGGAAAGGAAAGTTAATATTGATGTCCCTAAATGTAGAAACAATCAGTGATATATATAAACATATAAGAGATAATAATATCTGCAAAATAAGTGCTAAAAGTCTAGTTGAATAACCAAGAGACAAACTAGTAAAGACTAGTTTAACTCAGGAATGAAAAAGAAAGACTTTAGCATAAAAGCAAGGTTGTCATAAATAAGTTTCTGTAGTGATAATTATCATCCTTATGGCTTTAAAAAAAACTTATTACATCGAGAATGTCAGCCACCAAAACCTCCTCAAAACTTTCCCAAAAGTGCACTAGGCCTAGTAATTTAAGTGTACAAACTTTGAGCAATTTTCAATGGTTGATTAGAGAGTTATTGAAGAAGTTAGATTAGGGTTTCTACATCCCTAATGGTTGAAGATGAAATTTGTAATAGAAATAATAATTACTTGGAAAAATATGATTCCCTAGGGGCACAAGAAAGCCAACAACATATATAATTGATTGCACTTTGAACAACTTGAAAATCTCGTAAAATCACGTTACCCAATGCAAGTAATTTTATTTCTCCAATGCAAATGTTAGATTAGTGCCTTCAAGATATTTTTCTAAATGGAGTTTTGGATTGTAAGATTTATATCCACAATATCCCTAGGGGTGTAAACCCTCTTACTCCCTAGGGAATGCAAATCAAACTTAGGTAAATCTAGGAGGGTGTACACCCTTGTACTCCTCCTAGTAACCTTGCAATACATGACTTGACAACTAGCAAATGAGATGAAGCTTAATGGAGGGTGTATGCACTTATACTCATTCTATGGTTTCAACGGATAACATTCATGAAACAAGCAAGACGAATTACCAATTGCAATTTTTCCTTACCAATTTCAAAGAGATGCTAGAGGTAACTCTAGTTCACCAAGAAAATACCATTCATAAGCAAGAGAAAAGACCCCCAAGAGGTGCGCACCACCTTAGCTCCAAAAATCACCAAGAGAATTCACCATAAAAAAGTTTCACGAGAGAGAGAGAGAGAGAGAGAGAGAGAGAGAGAGATCAAATTTCCCAAAGAGGGCGCTAATTTCAGCCAAGTATCCTTCTCACAATGGGAGAGCTATGTTAAAAATGAGATTCACATAATCTCTATTTATATAAAATGTCTAACACATAGTTTGTCCACATAGAAAGGGTAAAACATAAGATAAGGGGTCAAAAACACTTATCTTACCCCTTGCAACAAAATAATATTAAACAATTCATCTTAAAATTCACTTGTGCACAAAAGAAACCCTAAAGTAAGATGGCATCACCCTTTTAGGAGACATTTTAGCACTTGAGAAACTTGTTGGAGAAGATGTGGAATTCGTTGGAGCTATTTGAGACTCCTAATCATGTGCTAAGTCTTATCCATGCCTCATCCATTGAAAATATTCCAAGTGTCAATGTGAAAATCCATCACCACTAAACCCTAGCCCCCTCATGATGTCAACCCTCAAGGAGGTGACGTTTTTCCTCTCCTAGGCAAGTTGTTTGGGTGGTAGGGGCTAGGTTAGGTCTGTCATGATGTCTTATATGCCTTCAAAGGCACATCTCTATTATCCGGCATGCGGGCCCTAGGCATCCATCGGGTGGGATTCTTTCCCCATGGAATCCCAAGCTATGCTTGTTCTCCCAAAACTGGACACCAAGCAAGGTCCTGCAAAACAAAAGGGTACACCCTCCGAATATATCAAGTCAAAGACAGCATGAAAAGTGTAAACCATGTCTAATAAGAAAGGAACCTAAACATGTGCATCAAAACTATCTCATAAAATTAAACAAATGTTATAAACCCTATACAATTGACCAAGTTTAAGTATGGGAGGGGTGTCATAGGAGTCCTATTGGGTAAACCAAATCCCTCAAGTAGGTGGAAGGGGTTTAGACTTCATTGGTCGATGAGTTTCATGACAGACAAGGGCTCGTATTATCTCATTCATGGGTTCCTTTGTAGAGGGTGTGGCACCTTCGTTTACGATGCACTTTTTCCCAACCCATCTTCTTTCCATTATTTACTTCTTTCATGTTTTAAGGAATGAGTTGAAGGCCACTATTCTGGTATGGTTTCCAGATAATGATAATGTCACTCACAAATACCTTATGGAAATGAGAAGGTTGGCTCGTGATGAGACCCCCTTTCTCTCAATTATGTAAATGGGAGTCATTAACTTAGCTTGGTGACTAGATGATGATAATGTCAAACTGCTAAACACCCATGATCATGATAGGTCAGCTCGTAATGAGACATCTCATCCTTCAACTAACCCCTTAGGAATTCATTATCATTTATTTTTGTAGGTCTCCCTTTCTTACAGAGAAGCATTTCATTTATTTCTCAGGGATCACTGGGTGAAGCATTTGGAAGGTCGATATCTAGGATTTTATCTTTTTAGCCAACAACAATTCATCTTGGCCTTCAACCCGTTGTTCCCATGAAATGAAGTACATGCCCTTCCTGGGTAACTAAAATCAAAGGACCTAAAAGAGGATAATATGATGGGAGTGTAATGAGAGAAAAGTGGTAAGTATGGTTGGGAATGGTATGATAACCCCTCAAGGGACCCCCAGTCACAAACCTTCCCCAAATGTTGGCCACTTACTAGGAAATATATGACACTCACCAATGTGAAACAAGTTCAAAATCATAATGTCCAAGCAGGCATTCTATAATCAAAAGAAGCTTAAATACAACATGTTCAAATGCCTTAAATATTAGGGTGATTACCTTCCACAATACTTGACTTGCACTACATGGAGCAAGACCCATTTTCCTTCGAGAATCTAGTTGATGTGGTGGATGCGTTGATAATAGATCAAATGTGGTGATAGAGTGGGCTTTCAACCTGAGGTCCTGGAGACATGATCTCCTTAGCTGTCCCACAAAATGGGGATAACATATGGCTCCTACTTGGGGACATGTGTTTTTCGTAGAGTGCATGAGAAACACAACATATCCTGTTAGACCTCTTCCTACACTATAAAAAAAAAACATCAAATATAGGGTGGTTCTATCACCCTTTGTCCATATACATAAATATGAATGAAAACTAATTTAGAAAATAGATTTTAACATTTTTTCAAACATTTCTAGACTAAGGATGAAATCAATATGCAAGTAGAGAAAAATGAAATGAATATAAACTAATATGATCAATCAAGATGCAAAAGCAAGGAAATAAATATTCCCTACCTACTTACCTGGGGCATTGGGGCCCTGAATATTAGGTGATGGGTGATGTCAGGTGAAGTCATACAACTAGTGCAACTAGTTGATCATCTCCTCAAAGTATCTCCCCCTATAATTAATCATGTAATACAACAAATATAAGTCAAGAAAATAATAATGATGAGTATAAATACACATAATCGATCATGAAATAAAACTTATGGAGATGGGTGGGAGGGAGGAAATCATGTTGGAAAGAGAAACCATCATCCTGATCATCCTACCTGAAAGTGTATCCAAAAGACTGATCAATCCATCTCTGAAGGGGCTACTATATGTATACGAAGGTTCATCTTCATTTGCACACAAAGACTCATTGCTTGTTGAGGATTGAGAGGAAATGAGAGATCAGAAGAATACTGCATGGTTTCTTGGAGAAGAGGGTAAGAGGTAAGGAACAATATCAGGTGTAGAAAAACACCACCTCTTCCCCTTTGAATCTCCATGGAAATATTGAATATGAAAATACTTCCACTTTGAAGAATGAACCTTTGACTTCTCTGAGGTGGCCACGTCCTGGTATTCCTCAAAATCTTAGCACAATGGTCGAAAATCCTCATGAAACAAATCTGCATCCTCAAAAGGGTATGTACCAAAGGATCACTGAAGATCACTCTGAGTATGTTGTGACAAGTCATCCTCGAAGGGGAGGAACAGATCTGTAACCATATCATCACCAAGTATCCAATCATCTGAATCATATACATATGAGGACCACTCCTCTGATGATGACACCCCTTCTTCCTCAGAGCTACCCTCAATGTCATAAATGGGGTCTCTATCAAATTTGAGACAACAGAGCTACCCTCAATGTCATAAATGGGGTCTCTATCAAATTTGAGACAACCAAGATCCCATTTGTGTCTGTCAGTCTATATGAAATTGTCTATAGGCTCATCAACCATATCGAAGGGTACTTTCATAAGACCATCAGTATGAATGAAAATGGACATCTCTTCGTCTTTGTGTACAGGAGGAGAAGAGGCATTGTCGTCCTCAACTGGACCTTCAAATTATTCATCATCGAGACTGATTTCTTCTTCAACATTAGGAGGTAAACAAGGTTGGACAACCTTGCCTTCATCAAGCAGGATAAAAGATAGAGGTGCCTCAATATGTTGTGCTTTATCATAATTCTTCTTTCTTTTTATAGACAATCCCCTCCATTGCCTCTTCATCACAAGAGGCTTGATTTTGAGTGCATTGTTCTTTGATTTCTTTTCTTCAAGGGGATCTGTCATATCCAACATTTTCTATGATACTTCTTCACTTTCAAGGTCATGGAATAAAGTATCATCAAGGTCTTCGAAAGGGTCACAAATCATCATGTTCTCATCTTGATGCGTAGGAGGAGCATAGTTCTGGATGTCCTCATCAAGTGGAAGAGCAGATACTTCATATTCATCATATGTCTCATCTGGATCTTCTTCATCGAGATCTTCTTCAATATTTTCTTCATATATGGTCTCATCGTCGATCGAAAAACCTTCTCAGCAAATAATGTGTTTTAGCTCTTAGAAAGCATCTTGTAAACTTAGAGTAGTTGGCTGATATTTCCTAAGAATTTATTCAATGAGATTTGTAGAAGAAGGAATACTCTTTGGATCACTTGAGTGTGCAAGCCAATCCCTTTGACTTGATTCCAATGAAGACATGAAAATTTTCATTAGCACATTTAAGCTCGAGGCATACTTCATATAATTTATGACATGGGGAACTGCTAGAGTTGGATCATCGTCAAACTTGGGGGAATTTTCCCTCCATTCCATTGGGAAATGCTTTGGATATCCAGGAATATACTAAACATCAAAGGAGGGATAAACCTTATGAAATTCCCATGGTAAGTCCTGTGAGGCCATGGTTCCATTACTTAGGGATAAACCTTATGAAATTCCCATGGTAAGTCCTATGAGGCCATGATTCCATTACTTAGGGTAATACCTCAATGGAATCGCCTGATGAGCTCAAGGCTCACCAAAGGATGGAAAAGGATAAGGGAAAAGTGAGTTATGGGAAGGTGGAGTCGCCAGATGAGCTTCAAAATGAGATCATTAAGAAGGGTGTAAAGGGAACGTCCCTTGGGTGGAGTCACCAGGAAAGCTAAGGGAAAGGCTTTGGGATATCTTACCAAAGTGTCATTAGGGTATGAAGAGGATTCAAAATCCTCCCCGACAACGACGCCAAAATGTTATAGTGCAATTTGTAGGTTGGGAAAATCACGACCCAACCACAAAGCAAGTGCTACAACTTGGTAATCCTACACCCAATGTCACCTCGATGTAGGTCTCGCACTTCAAGGGGGATTGGGATTGATATGGATATGGATGGAAGTGAATCCCATATAGGTCAAGTTTGAGCATGATGAAAGGTGGGAAAATATTCCTTGTAAGTCAAGTAATTGTTTCCCCACAGGTATAGTACTTCTCCGGATGATTGTACGTGCCTGAGACACAAGAAAAGACACTTTGCAATGACATATGTTAGTTGGATCAGCAAGTTAATATTTTTGTACCTAATTTTCAGAATTAAATGACATTTTATATCAGAAACTAAAACATCTGAATCGGGATACAAATATCTAAACTAGATAAGTAAATGAACATCAATATTGGCAATGAATATAGGTTGAAAGATGGCACTTAAGAAGATAGAGAAGACGGTTGTTGTAAACATTTTTTTTCTGTAGAAAATTGCATCCTTATGGCTGTAGCATTCAGTGGCATGTAGCAACAAAATCAACCATGGAAAAGTGCCAAGAACTAGCCCAAACGATGCACCCTAGTTAGTAGAGTAAGTGAGCAAAATTTAGGAGTTAGTTTAGGGTTAGTTTAGGGGTTATGAGAGTGTTAATAGCTAGGGTTATGCATCCCTAATGGTTGTAGGTTAAAGTTTGTAACATCAAGCAAGGTAATGGGAGAGAGGGGACGCCCTAGTAAGGGAAGACTCCTCTTAATGAGGCAAATCAACTTTAAGCAAGAAACCTTTCAAAGGATAAAAAATTGTGTTTCCCAAGGCAATGATTTTATATATCCAATGCAAAAAAGTATGAGTAGTGCCTTTACTATTGGGTTAATGATATCAAATAAACAAGAGCTAGAGAAGCTACCTCCTTGGGGGTGTAATCCCTTTTACTTCCCAAGGCAATTTTCTCTAGCTAGGGTTTAAGCTAGGAAGGTCTATGCCCTTATACTTCTCTTAGCAAACCCTTATATAATCAATGAGATGAAGGAATAAAATGATGAAGACTATGGTGGGGTTGTATTCCCTTATACTTCCCACCTAGCTCCTAGCATAACAATACTTGACTTGAGAAAATGATAGCATAAAGAAGTAAGACTATGGGGGAATTTTCCCTCCATTCCATCGGGAAATGGTTTGGATATCCAGGAATATCCTAAACATCAAAGGAGGGATAAACCTTATGAAATTCCCATGGTAAGTCCTATGAGGCCATGGTTCCATTACTTAGGGATAAACCTTATGAAATTCCCATGGTAAGTCCTATGAGGCCATGGTTCCATTACTTAGGGTAATACCTCAATGGAATCGCCAGATGAGCTCAAGGCTCACCAAAGGATGGAAAAGGATAAGGGAAAAGTGAGTTATGGGAAGGTGGAGTCGCTAGATGAGCTTCAAAATGAGATCATCAAAAAGGGTGTAAAGGGAACGTCCCTTGGGTGGAGTCGCCAGGAAAGCTAAGGGAAAGGCTGAATGGATGGAACAAATATGTAACCATATCATCATCAGGTTGGAACATATATGGACAATCCGAATGTAAAAAAAAATTTCCTTTGAAGAAATGATTTTTGTATCCTTTATCTGATAGGTGCCTTCAATGTTGTATATAGGATCTCCGTCAAAAAAGAAACAACCCAATCAGACGCTAAAACATCCCCCGTCCATACAAATTTCCCCGACGAACACCTCTTCTTCATCCCCTCCAATGACCCCTGGTATGGTGGCCTTCTCGTATACCTTAGGACACAGAAGTTTGGGTCTCACCTCTCTCTCGAGATGATCATCGACGCATTTTCCATTAGGCCCCTCGATATCTCCTCATCAGGGATGCTCTCTATCGAAATGGGGTCGGCACCATCCTTCACCGATGTCTGACCTTCGACAAAGATGATAGAGTCTTGAAAAATTTCCATAGTGGCACTTGCGGTGGTCACCTCTTGGGTATTTTCACCACCCAAAAAATAATTCGAGTAGGGTGCTTATGGCCCAAATTGTTTCATGACTGCATCCACGCAGTCAAGCGATGTGATAAATTCTAGCTTTATGCAAACAAAGCATGAGCACCGCCAACTCTTCTACATCCAATCATCACTGCCAGCCCCTTCTGCAAATAGGGCATAGACTTCATGACTTGCAATCCTCCATATAGTAATGGACACAAGTACATTTTCTTGGAAGTATATTACTTTACCAAATGGGTTGAAGCCATGCCCACTTTCAACAATACCATTGATACATCAATGCATTTTTTCTTCAACCACGTCATTACCCGATTCAGAGTCCCAAGACAGTTAGTGTCCAATCATAGTAAAAAAAATTAGAACAATATCTTTGTGGAACTCTCCTCAAAGCTAGGATTCTCCCATGATTTTTCCTCCCCATACTAACCTCATTCCAACTGACAGGTTGAGGCTATCAACAAAGTCCTCAAAACCATGCTACAATGTACCATCAACAAACATAAGACCAACTGGCATCACATGTTGTTTTCCACATTATGGGATTATCGCACGACAGTCAAAACTACCACCATTTTTACAATGTTCCACATCATCCATGGGATCTAAGCCACCCTCCCTATCGAGTGATAAATCCCCACATTACATGTTAGCGCTGGAAGTTGCACTTGGAATGCTTCAAGTACAAACCTAACACATCTTGAAATGATAAGGGTTTAATTTGGATAAGATGGGTTTCAGGAAATTATGAGAGTGGTTAAATTAATCAAGAAATCAATGAAACCATTGGGCATGGAGTCCATGAAAAGAAACTGTAATCCTGAACTAGCATTCTATGTGCATTAAATCAGGTCAACAAAGTTGGGATCAATTGTAATTCTTATAAAAAGATGGAATGAAGAAATAAGAAAAAAAAACTGAAAATGATCAAAGAGCATCCTGATCTTCAATACATATGACAACAAGAGGAAAAAACTCAGTTTTCA
>CBVK0102913810.1:0-39171 GCA_900067695.1 Picea abies
CATTGTTCTGCACTCTGTTCAAATTAGTTTAGCCTGTGCTCATAATTTGGATTGAGAAACCTCCTATTGCTGTGTGTGACCCGATGTTATGCATGTATTTGGTTGTATAAACCCTGCATGTTAATATACTTGGTTGTCTCAGAAATATTTTGCATTCCATTTCTGTTATTTATCATCTGATTTACAGTTTCTAAGAGCACTGGTTCATTTAACTATTTGATAAGCAACCTTTCCATTGAGCTATTGTGGTATCCCATCGATCCATTTTCTAAAAAAGTATTGAATTCTTAAGTTACCAGGCATACTTAGCTTACAGCCCTAAGTAGTTTCCTGGACTGATAACAGAGTGCTCAGCACTGCTTGAATTTCTAGCTCTGCCACTTTTTCTTGAAGCTGTTGAATGGCCTCAATGAGCTTCCCTACTTAGCTATCGGTTATATCTTCTTCCATATGTTCCAAGCCTAAAATAGAGAGAAGTCCTCTAATTAACGCCTCTCTAACCACAATATACTATGAAAGACATTGGTCTTTCCCTTTCTAGATTTTCTCTTTGTCCTCTTCGAACTTCACCTGAAGGTCATCTTTCTCTTGTTGCGTAGCCCAAAGTTTCTCTAAGGCCTCCTCCTTTTATTTCTTCAAGGCCTCTATGGCATGCTCGTTATTTTCCTTGACTCGAAGAAGTCATGTCTCTATTGCATATTCTAATCTGCATAGTTGCGTGGGTTCATCCCCCAATTCTACACTTTCTGTTGAGGATGGCGCAGGAGACACTACGCAGCTCGACTGGATAGCTTGTTGGATGTCTTTCAGTTCCTTCTCAATCCTATCATACATTGCTTCTTTCTTGGATTCATGTCTCTACAGGATATCCTCTTAGGCATATTTGAAAGCTATTATGATGAGATGGATATCATCCATTTTGAGGATGTTCTGCAACCGAGGCTTAGTGACTCAAGATTTCTTCTGTGCTAAGGTTTTCTACCGAGAACCCTTCCTTTTATTAAATGTTTTGGCCTCTATAAGGGGATCCTTTGGGGGTGTTACTTCATCCTTATCTTGATTTTCTTCTTCCCCTTCCTCCTCTTGGTTTACGTCGTCGCCTCCTCCTCCTGCAGGTGATTCAGACATAGTTTCCTCTGATGCGTTGTTCTTTTCCTCACTGTCTATGTCCTGCACTTCCTCCTTTTTCTTCTTTTTCTTTGTGTTGCTTGGTCTATCAATGACGCCTGTATACCTGCATACATGACTTTCTCAATCAGAAAGTATATTAATATTTCCTCCGCAGACTTCTCTACTATGCTACGTTCACCCGACATGCACACTCATGAGAAAATAACTCGGATAGGTGAATAGATACTCAAGGTAATTGAATCAATGGAGAGGTATAAACAACACATCATGGTATGAAATCACATCTCTGTAATCTCGGATATCTTGGTCTGTAAAAAGTATTCCCGGTGCAACATTCCATGGATTAAATATGAAACATTGTAACGAATTCCTCCAACAGGAAGGAATGCCTCAATCAATTCAATTCCATCCATTATGGCGTGGTCTCAACAATCCAATGGTGATATTTCCGGAAATAAATGCATTTCTAGTCGTTCTGGAGAGTCATTCTAATAATCGGGACACCTCCAATAGTCATATAGCTTCACCATGGGGAAGTTCCTTTCTGTGTGGTTCTGCTAATTTGGCGAAGTTCAAGTTCTGCAAGCCTACCTTCTGCAAAATCATCCCTAGAATTTCCTGTAGTTTTTCTAACTTTTCCTTCTTCTTACTAAGATTTCTGGATTTTTTTCTCGTGATTTGAGTCTCTGGATTCCTCTTTCCAATTTCATTCTTATTTTCTCTTAGCATAGTAACTATGCACTACTGACTGTCTTTCAAAGGGTTCGAGTGTAATACTTCTTCTCTTACTGCTTATCGGGTAGGTGCTCTTCTCTCCTAAATGGATAGGTTTTTCGAGCCTTTCTACGTTCTTTAAACTTCGACAACTAAGTCTTGGGCCCTCATTTTCTTCGAATTGTCCTCTTGTTCTTGTATTAGTCGCTCTATTTTCCTATCCATGAAGTCCTTAATTATTTCTTCTTCTTTTTTCTGTGACTTCCTCCTCTTCTTCCTTTGGATCTGATCTTTCTCAATCCAGGTCTTTCCTAACAAAAGTGTAAAAGGGGCGTTATTCTCAACAAACTTAATGACTTCAAATTATTCTATGGTCAATGTTCCATGAGCAATCATAGGTACATTAGTAACTCTTCCACACAAGGTTATCATTTTTCCTTTAAACAATCCTATCCTTACCAATGAAGGAAACATAACAGGCTTTCCCAAAATTTCCCAAGTACTTTCTGGCATAAGGTTCACAAGTGTTTCATCATCTAATACACAGTCTATGTTGAAGTATCCTATTCTTGTTTCTATGCATTGATTTTATTTTAAGATCTCTGGTAGACTGATGTCTCTATGATCATTCAGTGTTTCTTTCAGCTGTAATAACACATATTTTGATTCTTTTCTGTTTTCTAACGTATCCCTAGTTTCTTGACCTTCTTCATGGTTTTCTTGTCTCATGTTCATCTTTTCAACTTTAGCAATAATTCTAGGGAAATAAAAAACCTCATGACCAATAGATTTACAACAAATACAAGTAGGACCAGTTCATTCCTTAGCGAGATCTCCTGGTCTTCTGCAGTTATAACATAGTGTCAATCCTCTCTTTATTTTAAACAATCCCCAACCTTTTATGTACTGCGCACTAGGATCACAGTGATGGACCTGCAATCTGCAAACATTCTTTCTAGGGTCATGCATCCACTTGTTGGTCCAAAAATTCTTTCTATGCATAGGAATAACATATCTTTCATTATCTCTATCAAATTTATTCAGATAAAATCTTGTTTCTTCTAGTTGTGCCCTAGTTTTTAGACTAGGACAAAATCTATCAAACATACCTAAATTCATACTTTCAAAGAAAATATTTCCATTTATCTTACCTTTATTACAACACAAATCTTTAAGATCTTACCTCTTATCTTCAGATCTGGTTTCTTTCTTAGAACAGAGTTCCACAAGTCAAGTAGAATACTGTGCACTACAATAGCAGGTCTACGCATAGAGATTTCTCTTTTCTTTAGTTCCCAGCAATCACAGTTTTAGGTCCTGGCAATAGAACCATTTGTTGGCACAGGGGCAGACCCAGGGTTCAATGCTTCATCAACGCACCAAAAAAACCCTAACTACTGGCCCTTTTGGCAACACCTGTGAGGAAGATGAATTATCACTGGATGTAGAGGCAGGGGGGTTGCAGGAATTAGGTGTCTAAAACCTAAGTGGGACATAGATCTGTGATTACAATGCTTAACATATCACTTTATCCAATACAATGCATTTAAGTTATGATTCTTATTCACATCGCAGATTAAACCTAATGACAGATAAACGCAGTAGTAATTAAGATTGAGTACATCTAATCATTTAGCACATAGCATCAGAGAAAATCTAACATCCATTCACATCATAAACACTAAGCATCCATGGATCTATCTATCATACATCAAGAATAATACACTAAGAAAATAGAGACATAAATGACATAAGTAACATTACACAAAGCACATCAACACAGGATATACGTGGTTCACCCCAGTGTGGGGCTACGTACACCAACTCTTCTTCTTCTTTATTAGTCTCTTCCAATCATCTTATATGCACCAAGTCATAGATCCAACTTCGCAAGGGACAAGAGATTTTCACGCACCTCGCCATATCCTTGTTCCCTGAATTGTATCAAAGCACAAAGCCTTACACAGTCTGTCTGCACAAAGAACTTACAAAAATGCTTACACTTAGCTCTACAAGCCTTAACTCATTTATGCACAAATCCAACTAGCCATGCACTAAGACGAACAATGAATAGTAACTTACTACTACTACTTACATTTCTTATCTACTTATTTATACATTACAAAAAGGGGCCTAGGCATGGGTAAACCCATTGGCTGACATCTTATACCTGTTACATAAACCTTAAAATTCCTAAAATCCCACAAAATGGGCGATATACCATGGTCTCTACTTCGCCTAGGTGCTCCGTCTTCGACCAGCTTGTCAAAGTCGCAAAAATGGTCAAACATGACTACTGTTTCCTCAAAACTTGGTCAAGGGCCAACAAATTCCCTTCCCCCAAAATTAGGATAGTTTGGGGTAGACTAAGAAGAATACTCCGAAGTAGATGTCTCCTTCACTCCCAAGTGAGCTTGAAACTCTATGAACTTATACTCAATGATGGATTTGGTAAAGATGGTTGCAATCTATTATGTTGATGGATAGTATTATAGATCATTAATATGATTATGAATCATACCTTGGATGTAATGCATGTAAATCTCAATGTGCTTGGTTCTTTTCCGCTAAACCATATCTCTATAGATATGGATGGTACTCTAATTTTCACAAAATATAACCATAGAATGGTGATACTAAATACCAAACTTAAAGAGAATATGTTGCAACCAAATGGCTTGTGTTTATTCATTCATTGCACCTCTATAATTTTCCTCTACATTTAATAAATAAATGGATGATTTCTTCTTGTTTGAACAAAAAAAATACCTAAGACAAAAATCAATCCATAACAAGAAGTGGAATTGTTATCTATTCCATCACCATCCCAATCAAAATTTGTGTACCCAATTAGATCAAGAGTGCAATTTTTTGCATAATGTATCCCAAAAATGTGAGTACTCTTAACATAGTGGAGAATTCTCTTTGCAAATTTCCAATGTAGTTCATGAGGCTCCTACATTTATCTAGAAATTTGTCTAATAGCATAAGAGATAACATTTCTAGTGTGGGTGAGATAAAGAAAACTCCCAACCAACTATCTACTCAATGTGTTGTCCACCAAAGGTGTGGTACTATCATCCCCAATATTAACTCCTAAAATAAAAGGTGTTGCATCATATTTGCAATTAATCATCTAAAATCTAGTGAGAATATATAGTGTATATTTGGATTGTGCCATCCTAATTCCTTAATTATGTTGGGTGATTTCAATACCAAGAAAGTGATTCAATGGTCCCAAATCACTCATCTAAAACCCATCATGCAAGGAATATTTAACTATAACAATATAATCATAGATGATGTTGAACTCCCTATGATGAGTAAGTCATATACATAAATAACTATAAAAAATGGAGATTCAACTTTTCCAATCATATAAACATTAGGATATAAAATACCATGAGATAAACTTTTGGACAAAAAGAAGGAATCCATCTTTTCATACTAGGATTGTGGTGCCTACTTGAGTCCATACAAGGATTTATGCAATTTGCAAACAAGAAATGAATATTGGATATAACCCTATGGATATCCCACATGGATATTCTCCTCAATATCCCTATGAAGAAATTAATTCTTCAAATCCACATGATGAACCTCCCAATAATGAGTTTTTTCTATGGAAATAACAAGTTGAAATGAATCCATATTTACAATAGGTAAAAAGGTATCATTGTAGTTTATTCCCTATACATGTGAGAATCCTTTTGCTACAATTTTTTATTTTTACTTGCTCACAATTCCACCTACTATCATATTTTCTTGATAAATCCATTTGCAATGAACAAGCTTCCTACCAAGAGGTAAGGGAACTAACTCCCAATTTTGATTCTTTATCGAATATTGATACTCTTCATCCATTGAACCTTCCCAATATGGATCACTTTTATCTTCTACATAAGATTTTGGATCTCTATCAATGATCATGTAATAATGTATGGGCATCAAAAACTCTATAGAAGTGAGTGCTTGTGGAGCACCTTGAAACTGTGAGTGAGTCCTCCATCAACTATTTCTTGAAGAGTTTGTTGTACCCATATATGTATGGATATAGGATATAACAATCATTTCATCAATTTATCATCTTCATCTACTTCATATAAATCTAAAATTTCATCTAAGGAAATCAAAGAGGAATCTATGATATCTACATCAATAAGAATTGATGGATCTGTAGCAAGTTCTTCTTCAATTAAACGCAAGGGGGGCTCTTTAAATTTGGCACTTCTTTCAATAATATTTTTTAGTGAAATGATATAGTATCCTATGCCCCTTAACACTACCAAGATTTCCCACAAAAATACGCTCTTCAATTTTGGGTTCCAAATCCCTCATTTTATTTGAAGGAATGTGTTCCCATGCATGAGATTGAAGCACCATAAAGTTATTGACTTCTAGTTGCAAACCACTCCAATATTTGAATGGATTGACTCCCTTCAGTGCTTTGTGAGTAACTCAGTTTTGGATGTAGGCTACACATTTGATATCTTCAACCTAAATCTTTGGAGCGAGTGACTTGGACTACACCATGCAATTTTCCATATCCTTTATGGATCTATTCCTCCATTTTGAAACTATATTGTTTTATGGAGTATACAGAACTATATGATGCAACTAAATACCTTCCTCTGCACATAGATGTTTGACATATTTGTTCACATACTCCCCCCCCATTTCCTATATGTAGGATCTCGATTCCATTTCTTGATTTCTTCTCCATGAGATCTTTGAAGTCTTTGAAACAATCAAAAACCTCTAATTTTTTCTTGAGTAAGTATACCAAGGTGTACCTTGACTAGTTATCAATAAAGGTCAAAACATACTTGTCCCTATTCATGTATGAGTGATTAAATGGACTCGTGATATCACTGTAATCAGACTCAAGATATGATCAGGCTCTTCATGCCTTTCCCTTTTCAATTTTTTCTTCTATATTCTTGTCAATAATGCATCCCTAATGAATACCTTCATAACACTTAATGCCTAGCAATTATGTCACCATACCCTACATGTTGAACTACTTCAAATAATGGTAGTCAAGGAGACCAATTATCTCATGCCACAACATTATTACTTCGTCACAATGTGTTATAAGTATTGTATAAGGAGATTATGGAATAAAATTAGAAGATACATACAACCTTGAATGGAGATATATTTTCCCAAATAAAACCTTTGTTCCATTATAAATTTTTGTAATGATTGTTGAATCAAGTGTGAACTTCAATCACTTTTCGTTACATGAATGGGTGATCTGATAGATGGAAATAAGGTTTATGGACAAGGAGAGTACATGTATTATATCATAAAATCTCCCATGATCTAAATCAATGGTTATGTTCATGCATACCTAAACTAGTGTATTATCTCCCAATAAGATGGTAGTACTTGTGCATGTCTATAAATAAGTAAATATTTCCTATGTTGATGCCATATGGTTTGAGGATCCTAAATCAAGAACCCATGTAGATAATGAGGAAGAGACAGAATCAAGTGCATGACCTACTTATTTTCCTTTTACCTTATCATCTTGTTTTTTTTCGATTTTCTTTTGCCTTTATCATCTTGTGTGTTTTCAGTTTTCACATATTTCCTCTTGATATTAGTAAGTGCAATGATATTATGCCTCTCAAGAAGATGGGTCATCTAATCAATCTACTTCCTCATGCATGAATATTATTCATGATTGGATTTCTTATAGTAAGCATATATATCCTTCTTCATCTTTTCTTTCCCATTTTTAAAGTTGGAGGACTTATGTGTAGATTTGGTATTACACTCTTTTTTATCTTGGTCTTTCTTTCCTTGAATTGTTGTTTAAGTTGTTTACTAAAATGTCTTCCCTAATTTGAGGAAATTGCATGATCCTTTGTTTCCTTTAAGGAATCCATTTGAAAAAGAATTATATTGGGTGAGAGAGATAGTAAAATCATCCAATGAAGTCATATTCCAAGAAGCTCTAAGTGCAGATTTTGTTGCATGGAAGGTAGAAACAAAAACTAAGTATTCAGGACCCAATTTGGAAAGAATTGAGATAATTATTTTCTCTTCCTTCTCCATATTGTCTATGTCACATCATTTTAGTTGAAGAAATATATATTTAAACTTGGACAATAAATCATGGATAGTGTCAAAGTTTCTCAAGCTCAAACTAATGAGATCATTTTCTAACTAGTGTCCACGCAACACATCCTGCTTCTCAAAGAGTCCTTCCATCTTGGTCAAAACTTCATTTTTCTTTTTTGGATATTCAATGTGGAGTAAGAGGTTGGGATAATTATAAATACATAACAATACATATTCTTCATCCATTCAATTAAACCATTTTTCCTGCTCAACAATGGAAATTTATTCGATCTTAGTTCCCATTGTGATCTTGTATAATCATTTACTCCACTAGAGAATAACCACATATTTTTTCCATTCATAGTAGTTCAATGGTGTGATGATTATTTGATAATACTAATCCATCATGTCTGGTGCACTCTAAATTGTGTCTTCCACCTACAAAACATGTATACTAGTCCCTTGGATTCATAGCTATGATACCACATGATATTAAGCTAATCAACATACAGGAGGATATAGAATATAATTGAGAAGAAATACAATTACAATTTGAGAGAAGAAGAATAATTGGAGCAATGAACTTCTCATTAAACTATGAAAAGAAGAATAATCATCCAAAGATGAAAGAACACAATACAATGAAATTGAATGCAATAGAATCTAAATATAGCTCATTCACCCATACTAGGATTAAATACATGAAAATCATGAGATAACATGCCCATGCAAAGCCAAGTTCACTTTCATGAGGGATTTAACTTTGGTTTTACTAGTTAAGTGCAATAAATTGTTTCATAATAGTAAACTAGCTCCTAGAAAATCGTACCTACTCCTCAACTTCACTTTCCTTCCTAAAAATGGAATTTACCTAAGATAAAACCCTAAAATTAAGGAATTAATCTCAAGTGCACTCTAAGAGAGAAAATTATGAATTTGAAGTAAAATGACTACGCATGTAAGGTAAAATGATGCATATACACAAGAAACGTTACTCTCTTTATACTAAAGCTTGTATCTAACATACTCACTTCTATCTAAAGTGTGTTTTTAAGCTTATGAATGATGTTTTGAGCTCATGCTAGAAACACACATTACTTATGTTTGAAAGACAAATTTATGAATTGGTTTGATTTAATCTAATTTTTTTCTTGTATGTGCAATGATTTTATTTATCATTTGTTCAATCATAGTCATAGTTAGATAAAACCTATTTTTGATGATTGGCACAAAATGGGATTTTCTAACTTTATCCAAAATCACCATACTTATTTTACCTTTGATTCCATAAACTATCCCCATGCAAAGTACAATTCATATTTGCAAATACAAAAAGGTTTATTGAAATCATCCTTCAAGCAAAGACAGAAGGCTGAAAATTATCATTTCAAAGGAATGGATGAAGAGTATTATGCATCCTTTTCATCAATATTTCATCCTTTTATCATCTTCATAAGTATTTTAGATTCCACAATAGTTTCTTTGTAGCATTTCATTTGTGTCCTTAGATTACATTTATTATCTCTTTAGTGTCATTGTGGTCATATTTTGCATCATAATTTCATCTTACTAGGTCTTAGGATCTCCTCAGTATCTTATTGGAATATTCATAGCATTTTTCTTGCATTATTTTTGCATTCTAAGTGTCACATGTGCGTGTTAATTATGTTTTATTAACATCCTAATTGAGTCACTTTAGCATCCTATGTATCTCAATAATTTCATTTTTTCATCCTAATAGAATCTTAGTTGTGCCCTTATAGTCTTAAGTGTCTCATTAGCATTATTCACTATATTGTAATTTCTAAAATTATCTCTAACCAAACATGTTTATCTGCAGTGCCAAAATTAGGTCATTCTCCAAATCAACTTCCACACATATTTATGCACTAAGGGATTGATTTTTCAAGACACTAGGTTAGGCAGTTGTGTATAGAATTATCACACAGGCCTTGGCCAAATACACTTGTAGGATATTACATAACTCAATTATGTTTCTTAATTTGAATTTTGTGTCTCTGAATCAAATTCTTAATGTGTCCTCGAATGGATTTAGGAAGCAAATTACAACTCACCATAAAAATATAACTAGGAATAAAATCAACAAATAGTTGATTGTATTGGAATCATGTCATTAGATTACATCTAGGGGCACATGTCTCCTATAATTCCATTGCAGGAAAAGAAAAATTATTCAATGATCTCTAGAAATAAGGTTTTTCTCAGTAAGAGACAATGCAAGTTTTGCACTGAGGCTCAATTTTTAAAACATGACCTTGAAATATTATGCATAGATTCCTCAAGTGGGACTTGGCCAAATGTAACTTACAAAACTAAATTGTATTACTTGGTTTGTATTTTATGCCTCCAAACCAAATTCCCAATGTGTCCCTTAATAGCTTCAGGAAGTGAGTTGCAACTCACCATAAAAATCTAACTTAGAATTGGATTGGTGAACCATTAATTGTGTTGACCTCATGAAATCGGATTAAAACTAGGGAAATCTCTTCTATGATTCCATTTCCTAAAAAATGTTGTATTCAACAATCTCTGAAACTAGGGTTTTTCTCAGTAAGAGACAATCCAACTGTTTCACTAAGGGTCAATTTTTAAAAACACTAGCTCGGGTGATTGTGGGTATCATTTTCATGTGTTCCTTCTCAAATCACACTTGTATGATCTTATGAAACTCAATTATATTTATTGGTTTGGAATTTATTCCCTTAGACCAAATTATTAATGCATCCCTCAATGGCTTCAGGAAGCAAGTTGCAGCTTGCCATAAAAATCTAATTGGGACTCAAATCTATGAACCTTTCATTACATTGGACTATTGAAATCATATTAAAACTAATGTAAACCCTATTATATGATTCCATTTCCTAAAAAATGTTTTATTCAATGATCTCAAAACTAGGGTATTCCTTGGTAAGAGACAATTTGCAATTTCTGCATTTAGGGTTGATTTTTCAAAACACTAGTTTAAGTGATTGTGGGTAGCACACCCACATTGGCCTTGGCCTTAAAAAATTACATGGTCTCACAAAAATAAATTATGTTGGTTAATTTGAATTTTATGCCCCCGAACCAAATTATCGATGTGTCCCTAAATAGCTTTAGGAAGCAAGTTGCAACTCTCCATAAAACTACAATTGGGAATTATATCAATAAACCATCAATTAAAATGGACTTATTACTTCAAATTCAATCTAAGGGAACCCTTCTCCTATGATTCCATTCCATGAAAAAAATAATATTTGATGATCTCTAGAACTAGGATTTTTCTCAATAAGAGACAATGCAATTTTTATACCAAGGGTTGATTTTTCAAAACATTGGCTCGGTATATTATGGGTAGCATACTAATGTGGGCCTTGAAAAATAACACTTGTAGGATCTTACAGAATTCAATTATTCTTCTTAGTTTGGTTGTATGCCCCTGGAAAAAATTCTCAATGTGTCCATGAATGGCTTCAAGAAGTGAGTTGCAACACACCTTAGATATTTAACTGAGTCTTGGATCAATGAACCATCAATCACATTGGAATCATAACATCATATTAAAAATACTATCAATCCTCTCCTATGATTCCATTTCTCAAAATAATTATTCAACAATCTTTGTAACAACGATTTTTCCAAGTAAGAGACAATGCATTTTTTGCACTAAGGGTCATTTTTTCAAAAACTTGGCTCGGGTGATTGTGGGTAAGAAGCTCATGTGGGCCTTGGAAGAACATACTTTCAAGAGTGTATGGAACTCAATTATGTCTCTCAATTTATATTTTATTCCACGGGACCAAATTTTCGATGTGTCCTTGAATGGATTCAAAAAGTGAGTTCCAACTTGCCATAAATATCTAACTGACACTTGTATCAATGAAATATCAATTGATTCAGGCTTGTGACATCATATTATAGCTAGGGGAACCCCTCTCTTTGTTAGGAAAATAGGATCACAGAGCAATAAAATAAAACAAATGCGGAAATAAAACATATAAGGTACACAATACAATAGAGAGATAGATATACGTGGCTCACCCAATGTGGGATACATACAGCAGAGAAATTTCCATGTCCTTGCTTTATTATTATCCAACAAATGAAGGGATACAACCTACAACACACTTTTTGTAACTTCATCTTCTTTCTCTCATAGTCTCCTCACTCAAAATATAATATTCACAATAATACATAGCCGCAATACATTTCCCTCATAAAAGAGGGTTGTCTTCTAGGGAAAAAAACCCTAACATAACTTCTACCATCCGATCTACAACCTTATAATGAACGGTCCAAATTTACAATGAAATTATAATATACATTTACAAGGGAATTTTTCCTTTGGGGACCCGCTTGCCCCCGGACCCCGCAGAGGGAGTAACCCCCCTCTGCACTCCCCCACATGGAGGAGTGTAAATTATTCTGGGGTGTAAAGTATTCATGGGGTATAAACATGGCTGAAAATAAAGACCTCTAAATCAAGAAGATAATCAGGCTCCACAACCAATAATCTCCCACTTGAAGACTGGTCTCAAAAACTCCATCGTTGTTGTATGTGTTGGACTATGATCCTTCTTGGATCTAGAAAAGTTCTCATCTTCACATTCATGCTTGAATACCAACTGAAACTTAGCAGGAACTCACTTTCTCCCTGGTTACTCCCTTAGTTAACATGTCTGTAGGATTATGGCTAGTGTGTATCTTTTCCAACTTCAAATGTCCATCTTCCAAGATGGATCATATGAAATGGTACCTGAGTTGTATATGATTAGTCTTCGAATGGAAGGTTGAATTATTTGCAATATGAATGGCACTCTCACTATCACAATACAACCTTCTATTATCCTCCTTCTTTCCCAAATCCTCCATAAACCTCTGTAACCAAATAATCTCTTTATTAGCCTCTGTAGCAGCAACATACTCTGCCTCTATTGTTGAAAGTGAAACAACATTTTGCAGTTTTGAAATCCAACTTACTATTGTTCCACCTATAGTAAAAGCATACCCTGTGGTGATCCTCCTGTTATCTTTATCACCTACCATATATGAATCAATGTATCCCTATAGAACAATGTTCGAACCTCCAAAAAATAATGCATGAGTAGCAGTAGATCTCAAATACCTAAGAATCCACTTTATTTCCTCCCAATGTTCTTTTCCTAGATTGTTCATATACTTTCTCACAACTCCCACTGCATGTGCAATATCTTGTCTTGTGCAAACCACCGCATACATCAAGCTGCCAACTGTTGATGAATAAGGGACCTTGGACATATATTATATCTCCTCCTGTGTCTTGGGACACATTTCCTTAGTTAATTTGAAATGGCTAGCAGAAGTTGTACTAACTGGTTTTTCATTCTGCATTCTAAACCTCTCCAACACCTTCTCCATGTACTCACCATGAGACAATGTCAATTTGTGATTTTTCATGTCTCTTCTTATTCTCATACCAAGGAATTTCTTTGCAACACCCTAATCCTTCATTGCAAATGAATTAGATAAATTATTCTTTAGCACATTTATATCATGCATATTAGACCCTACAACAAGCATGGCATCTACATGCAATAGAAAGATAATATATATTCCATTTTATATCCTTTTAAAATAAACACAGTGATTAGAATGACATCTACTATAAACTTGTTCTATCATAAGTCTATCAAACTTCAAATACCACTACCTTGGAGATTTCTTTAGGCCATACAAGCTCTTCTTCAACCCACATACCAAATTATCCTTTCCTTTGACCTCATAACCATGTCGTTGTTTGATGTAGACCCCCCTTCTCTCCTTGGGGCTGCTCAACCTCCCGGTCAAGGATCGTTAATTAATCCTGAGTTTGATCAACTCCTCAGGACCTTGCTGGTATGAAACCCAAAACATAGGCCTTGTTATCACCCTCATGTTTTTCACAGTCACGATCTAATCATTACTGATCTGTCCATCGATCGACAGTTCATGGAAATTGTAGGCTACCAACGTGCTCACTCATTATTGGAGATCCACGTCCCCATAGTTGAAAAATTGATTTCCCAACCTCCTTTAAATCATGGTCGTTGATCCCCTGTCTCAACAAGATCAATGGTCCTATCAAATTGTAGGTTGTGAACTAGTGCGCTCATAAATTTTCCTCCACTCCCTGCAATGATTCCTCACCGTCGATTTTTCATTCCCAGATTGAGGATCAAGATCCACTTCGGGACTTCATGCTTTGGGAGCCTCAATGTTCCCCACACTCGCTTCCTCCCAGAGTGCTTTCACCCAGAGTTCAAAATCCGTTGACACACGTCTCGCACAGATCAACGAATATGATTAACTCCGGCTCTTCGAGCTTTGGGAGTTTCAAAATCTCCACACTTGCTTCCTCCCGAGGTACTTCCACCCGAAGTACAAGATATGTTGATATGTGTCCCTCTAGATCTGATGACCACTATATACTTTAGCGCTTTGGGCTTCGATGGTTTCAACGTCCTGTGCACTCGTTCCTCCTAGTGTGAGTTCACCCGAAGATAATGGTTTTTTGCCATGTGTCCTTCTAGATCTAACGATCCATATCTTCTTCACTCTCGTCAAATTCCTTTTTGGAGCACTAAGCCTCCAAACTTCTAGATCTCTCACCACGTTTTCTCTACAACAAATGGTTGCGATCTTCTTCAGCCTTCGGGACTTCAGGGGATGTCACACTCCACACTTGAAATCTTCTGAAGTCTCTTTCTCTGAAGTCTAAGATCTGTCGACATGTATCTCCTAGCAACCAACAACCTGGATTTACTTCGGTCTTCGTCTCTTCGGGGATTTCGATTTCTCCTTATCCACAAAACTTCTGAAGTGATCTCACTTCGAAGTTGTGGATCTTGCACCACCTGTCAACCTTGATGATAGATGATCTTGGTTGGCTTCAGAACTTCGAGACTTTGGCTATCTTCTTCTCCTATGCGCTTTGAAAATATTAAGGTGTGTGCACCTCACTTGGATCCAACAGTTGTTGATCCTTCATTTTCAGATCCGATGGATGGGATCTATCCCCTCCTATGTTCTCTCCTTTGCTTCCCTGGACACTGATCTGCGATCCATATTTCTCCCAACAACCAATCCAACCATTGTTGTTTCTCCTCCTTCTGAGATTTTGATTTCTTCTGACTTGGAAGAATTTGAAAGTGTTCAAAGGCTTCAGCCTTCGCTCCTCCCATGAGCCCAACTACTTAGTTCTTGTCTATGTTTCGTTTAACGCTATCTCTTCTAGGATTTTGGATTTACTTAATATATTTAGGGTATCGACCCTTCTTCTCCCTTCAAAGGGTTCTTGTTCCCTCCTGGAAAACTCTCTCTCAAAGAACACCTTGTTGAGCATTTTATACATAATGTTTAGTAACTCTGTGAGTATTTTCCTATGATACTCTTTTCCTTGAAATCGACAGGGATTTCTCTTTGTGCACACTTGCACCTTCTCGATGCCCACCTGGAAAATCTCTACAGAGTTCTCAATGAATTTGCCTCTTTGTGCTTCCTCTTCATATTTTACCCTCCAAGGTATTCAACAACTTTGGGATTCCCCTTGAGTTTTTATCACTCTAGTGTGCCCTCATGGAAATTTTTTCTCTAACTCAAAAGAATTCAGACACACACCCCTTGCACTAGCTATAGAGCTTCAAGACTCTATTGTGCACTCCTTGAAAAACCTATAGAACCCAGAAATAATTCAACAAACTCATAGATAGAGGAGTGTATCTTCTCCTATAGATGAAACTCGACACATGAATCTACAATATAAACTCATAACACACAGACACCATTCATAAAACACACAAAATACACAGAACCATATGCAGGAAAAACTACTCTTTTTCATGGACATGAATGCTTGTACAAGTGTTTACAAAATCTGGAATACTATAGAGTCTCAGTTCTTTCTTTTCTCCTAACAAATCTCAACTATCCTCCATGTTCAACAACCTCATTTGAGCATACCATACTCCTACCTCTCCTAGAGGGTTCTTAGGGTTCCCTCCTTCTATCTATCTTCTCCAAAGAAGCTAACTACCCCTTAAGCATCGTTACATTAAAGTCTAGGAGTGAAACTCCTAGACCACTCGTGATCATTTTCTCCCAAGATTTTGATCTTCTTTAGTTTTCAATCAGTTCAAAAAAATATTTACAGAAAACGCAAGTGTTTAATATTCCAAAATGATTCAATGGTGCGCTAGGGTGTTGACTTGTCTCTCCACGTTTGCTTGTTGATGATTCTCTTGCATCATACTCCACTGTGGGGAAAATAATGAGCTCCTTCTCATGGCTCCCTTTGTTGTGTTGTTGAGATCCTCTAGGGTCCCAAACCTAAAATTGGAGTTGTCCACTTGCTCCTCTTCCTTGCTTTCTCTGTTTCCTTGCTACTCCTGCAAGTCCTCTTCTATTCCTTCCTTCTTTGCTGACTACTTCTTGTGTTGATTTTAGCATAAATATATTAATACCCTCTATTTCATTGTCCATATGGTCCACTGTCTAGCTCTTCTCCTTCATCTCACTCTGTTGCATCTCCTTTCCATCAATTTCCAACTTGACTTGTTGGATTAGTTGACTTTGCATCTTTACCCTTCTCTCTATGGCCAGTGACAGTGGGAGTTAGTGAGGGCCATGAATGGTGCGGAAAAATATGAATGACAACCAAGGGAATGGATTTCTCCCTGTCTAAATGCACAGTTAGGGAAGAGGATCCAAAAGTCTAATCCATATTCTTACAATTGAGAGAAGGATTTAGGCAAGGAAGAGTGGTCAGAAAAGGAAACGCATTCTAAATCCTTTTAGCTTCTTACCAAGGGTTGTATACACTCATGAGAGAGATAGATATAATTTCACACAAAGGAATCAATGATAGATATGGAGTGTTCTTTAACACCATGAGGAGAGAGCTCGTGGGATGATTGTTAGTTATACGCCAGGTGGTAATTTCAGGGTAAAAATTTGTCTTGCAAATTGCAAGGATTTAAAAATGATTATAAACTCCTATAGAGGCAACGACTACTCCAGAAAAAAGAAAACATTGTCCCAAATAGATGTAGACAGTGTGTAAAAATTAGAGTTGGTTAAAGAATTAGTCAAGAACATCGACTACACCCAACCATACTCAACGCATTCAGACCTTAGGCTCACAATTTGGAAATACATTATCAATCCAACCAATGAACAATGAATAAAACTTCTCTAGGTTCTTGATCACATCAGTGGATTAATGAAGGTTAAAATTTATCTTAATTCTTCGATGCATCAGTAACCAAGAGAATCAATTTCCCCAAATCATGTAGGATAACAGTAAGCGATGCAAATTACGAAAATTTACCTTTCCAACAAAGAACCCAAACTCACCAATTCGTTTGAAATTTATCACCTGGAACTAAATGAATTATTCTCGAGACAAAACGGTAACCTCTTCATCAAGATAAGTTTATTTCAGCTCGGCCATGGGTTACATTAGGTAGAACCTATCAAATCCTATGAAAAATAAATCTTATTTTTGAAGCCTTACCTATCCAACAGTAAACCATTTGCAAGAGTCTATTCCAGACAATCGACAAACCAAATATAAAGGCGTAATATTCTTGGCATCATTTTATAGTAACTAAATCAAGAATTGGTAGGGAGTTAAGAAATAAATTTCATATACCATAACTAAAACCACTTGAATAAATCTAAAGGTAACTTTTCATTGTTGAAGAACTCACACAACCCTTCCAACTCCTTCAATTCCTTGCGCTTCACTTCTTAATCCAAAAACTTCATCGGTACCTCCTAGCCAACACTAGGGGTATTATTCTTCCCCCTTAGCCCCTCGATTTGCAAAGGGGACATACACACTCCAGGCCATAATTTTTCTATCTCTCAGCTCGCCTTGCAAGGTAGATCCACCACTCTATCTCTCTCCCGAGCTAGGTATCCCAACTCTCACAAGTAAAACTAGTTAGAATTTTTGTAGCATAACCTTACTCATAACCATTGTGGTCCATTCCTCCTCTCAGGCATTTGTTTTATAGAATTTCCTTAGTGACAACTTTTCATTTGCACATTTTTTTTTTTAATTTAATTAATAATTATTCCACCCATACATTTGTCACATGTTTCCTTAGTTGCACCAATAAATTCACAAATTTGATTTAATTAGAAGTCAATTTCCCTCAACCATCCTAAAAGCACTCCTAAAATCACTCCTAGTCTCTGTATTCCATTTATTTCCCATTTATGACTGACGCCTTTCTAAAACGAAGTTGAGTTAAAATAGGAATGTTCTCTAGTTAGACTAGACTCTAGATATCTTTATATGATTACACATTCTTGTACTCTATATTCCTTTCTTATTTTAATTCCTAATTTGGTATTTTATGCATACATGTGTATTATATTATTTTTTTTAGATCTCTTTTATCTCTCTTAATCTCTTAAGTTGGTTTACCTTTTTCTTATTTTAGCTAATTGTAATTTAGTTTTTGTCCTCTCATTAACTTAGACTTAGGCTTAGTTAAAAAAAAAATTGCAAAATCTTAGACCATTAGGGATTAAGATTAATAAATTTAGTCTTTAATTAATTAATTAATCAATTAATTAATTCGATAGTGCTCAAGATTTTACAGGTTTAACATTCTCTCAAAGTTTTCTAGGCCACCTAGATTCATTGGCTCACCTTTTTAAAACCGTGACATGCCCTTCAAGATGCACTCTGTGCTCCAATGGTGCTACTCGCCTTTGATTCATATTTTAATTACGCGATGTTCCCTTCAAGACGCACTCTATTCTCCAAGTTTACCACTCATCTTTGACTGGTTTTGGTAGTTGTCTGACCCTTGGATTCAATACTCCATTCAAGCAACCTTGTGAGAGACTAAGGGCCTCTAAGGACTAAGGACCCAGCCTTATTGTGTGCACCTTAGAATATTTGTGAGAGACTATCTCAGTCTACCATCACAGCATCATGGATCTCTCAAACTAGGAAATCGTTAACCTACAATTCTAACCACAACAAGAGTGTTAGTAGGCTATGACAGGGATGTTTCCACAACTCTCCCTCAATATTTGGTTGTTGTGCATGGCCCCTTTACTCCTTATGTGAGTCATATTAGAAAGAAATCATCAGACTGCATCCATCCACAAAACACTGTTAATGATCCATAAACAATATCAAAATATAATCAATCATATGTCACATATGCATAAATGAAATACTCAAACCAATACAATCCACTCCCTGACTCAATCTGGAGTTCAAGGAGGTCCATTGATTCCATCGGCATCCTCAATCTATCAAGTTTCCTACACACTCAGGGGAAACTTGTCGATAGCATCTGTCAATACATAGATATCAAAATAACATAACATCATAATCCATCAACATCATCACAAGAATCAATAAGAGAAACAAATAGCCATATACTATAACCAGATCACTTGCACGCAAGTGTCCTCAAAGAATAAGTCAATAAAATGTGCTCATAAGAGATGGATGTTACATACACCTCCTCTTGTTTTAAACTTTGTCCCAAAGTTGTACAGTATATATAAATTCAGTAATAAAAGTAACTAACAAGATCTATCTTCCTAGTCTATCAAACAGATAAGGAAAATGATGACGCATATCATATGCATCCTCCCAGGTAGCCGAGTGTGGACTAAAATTGTCCCACTAGACCTTGACTTGAATGATTGTTCGACACAGTATCTGTCGAATGTGATGGTCCAGAATTTGGATTGGCTCCACCATGAGTGGACCCTTGTCTGACACCGCAAGGAACGCATATCAATCTCATGTGGAGGATCACTAACATAATGTCGCAAAACAGATACAAGAAAACATCGTGCAAACACCTCAAGAATGAAGCATGACTAGTCGATAGGACATGGGTCCTTTTATTTTCATAACTTCGAAAGGACCCACCAAACTAGGAGAGATTTTATCACCCCTTCCTAAATTAATCGAACTCTAGTGTGGTTTCTCCCACAAGAAAACTCAGTCGCCAACTTCATAGTTGTGGTCAACGTGATGTGCATCGGCATAACTATTCTTTTGATATTGTGCTTCTTAAATCACTTGTATTATCGTTTGAAAAGGTTCTTCCATTTCTTGGATAATTTTTGGTCCCACCAGGACCCTATCCTCAAGCCAATCCCAGCTCAAATTTGTCTGAAATGGTTGCCTATAAAGAAACTCAAACAGTGCCATCTTAATGGTACCTTGATGGTTGTGGTTGTATGCAAACTCTACCAGTGGAAAAAACTTTTCCCAACTTTTTTTGTTGGTCCAACACATGCATATGCAACATATCTTCCAAAATTTGGTTCGTTCTTTCTGTCATCTTGTCTATCTCAGGGTGATATGTTGTATTAAAGTTAATTTGGGTTCCCAAGGCCTCTTGGAAACTAGTCCAAAATCGTCATATAAACACCGACCCTCGATCTGATATGGTCCTTTTAAGCATGCCATGCAATTTCACAATCTTTTTGATAACAAATCTAGTTATTTTTGGCACCTAATACATCATACACACAGGGATAAACTTTTCACTCTTCATCAGAGTGTCAACTACCACGAAAATTGAGTCCTGCCTCCTTGCCATCAGCGACAATCCAATAATAAAGTCCATCAAAATGACCTCCCATTTCAATTCTAGAATAACATGTGGTTGTAGTAATCTTGTCGGATTTCTATGTTCGACCTTCACTTTTTGAAATTCCAAACACCTCGCCACCTAGTTAACTATGTCCTCCTTCATTCCTTTCAAGAAGCATAAGGGCTTAAGTTTTTTCCTCATCTTCGTGACTCCTGGATGAGCCATGCTCATTTCTCTATGAGATTCTTTTAATATTGAATTTCTCAATTCTTTGTTAGGTGGTACAAAAATACAGTCATTATACCTCATCAATGTGTTGTTGTCCAATGTATATCCTTCAACCTTGGTTTCGTCATGGTGTCTTGTCCGATAATTTCATTAACCTCATTATACTATTCATCTTTGAACGATATAGTTAGAATCATTTCTTGAACATTTGTTGAAGAGGTATCACCGAGAATATGTGGGGTCTCTGACTCAATGCATCGACCACTTTGTTGATTGTTCCTTTTATGTAAGTAATCTTGAAATTGTATTTGCTAAGCAACTTTGACCAATGCCTTTGTCGTGCATTCATGTCACTTTGCGTAAATATGTGTTGCAATCTGTAGTGATCTGTTTTTAGATTGAATTTATGTCCAATCAGATAGTATCTCCACACTCTCAAGGCATACACAATGGCCAATAAATTCAAATCACACATCGCGTAGTTCTCCTCATGCTTTCTTAATTCCTTGAGATGTAAGTGATCACTCAATTGTCTTGCATCAAGACTCCACCTAAGCCTTCCTTGGATGAGTTCGTGCATACCAAGAATTATGCATCCATGTTAGGGAATTTTAGTATCGACATTGTATTCAATATCTCCTTGAGCCTTCAAAATGATTCCTCTCATTTCTCGGTCCATACAAACTTCTTGCTTTTCTTCTACAATTATGTGATCAGATTTGCTATCTTTGAAAAACCTTCGACGATTCATCGATAGTATCCTGTTAAACCCATAAAGCTGCGTACTTTTGGTACGTTCGTCGGTGTAGTCCATTCCATAATATCCTCTACCTTTGTTGGATCCATAGTGATTCCTTCGCTAGGTATAACATGCCCTAAGCAATGAATGCTCAAGAGCATTTCAACAATTCCTGTAATTTGTGTTCTCGTAAACACTATAATACTAAGCGCAAAAGTTCATAAATTTTTTCCATCATCCGAGAATATGTCAGTATGTCCTCAATGAATACTTGAACAAACTTTTCCAAGTATTTGCGGAACACCCATTCATCAAGAACATGAATACCCCAGGGCATTTGTCGGTCCCAATGGTAAAACGATAAACACATAGTTTCTAAACCTCATCTTCAATGCAGTCTTAGGAATTCCTTCCTCTTGATCCATAACTGGTGATATCCTAATCTCAAGTAGATCTTTGAAAACATAGTCATGCCTTTCAATGATCAAACAAATCGTCTATTCTTGGCAATAGATACCAATTCTTGATCATTTCATTGCTCAATTGATGGTAGTCAATACAGAGTCTCCATGACCCAACCTCCTTCTTATGAAAATAACAGGCACACCCATAAGGTGTCACACTTGGATGTATAATTCCCAAGTCCAACAACTCCTTTAGTTTCATTTTCAACTCCTATAACTCAGGTGTTGACATCTGATAAGGCATTCTTGTTATCAGTTTAGTTTCATGTTTGAAGTCGATGGTAAACACCAATTATCCTTTGGGCAAAAAACCCAGTAACCCTTTTGAAAATACATTAGCAAACTATAGTACCACCGAAAGGTTTTCCAATCCTTTCGCATGCCCTTGTCATTCAGCGCTAAGGTTTCATATAACTTGCATCCTTTGTGCATGATCTTCCATAGTTGTAGGAAAGAAATGAACCTTAACAAAACTCTCTGGTTTCTTCCTTCAATCACCCGTCTCTATCCCTCATCATCTATTACACTCAAATATTTTGTCTTACAGTTGAGTATCACGTCATGCAATTTTTAACCAGTCCATACCAATCACCACATCATAATATCCTAATATTTTGACGTACAGATCAGACTTCATCACAAAATCTCCTAGGTTACTACGATAGTCGTAACCTTTCCTTCAACCTTTTGTCTAGCACCTAAAGCCATTTATACGTATCTAAACTTGCCTTATTCAAATTCCTTTACCATAAATCCCTTTAGCACTGCACCAGAAATAAATCTCTTGGTAGCACCAGGATCTATCAAAATACTAAATGTTTGATTAACGATCATACCGACGTCTTGAGCAAAGTGGACTAGTGCTCGTCCTGGTGGTTGTTCACTGCGACATGAATCCTATGGGCCTTTCCCAATCTACAATTGTAGTGTGTCATTTTGACCCAGTCACTTTGTCCTTTTCAACCAAACAGTCTTACTGGTAATGTGGATCTCCACATGTCCAACACCTAGTCTTTGGTCTAGTACTCCTTGCCCACAAAGTAGAGGTTGTTGGCCTACCAACCTGAGATCCTGGTATGTTTTTTTGAACATCCCTAAGCAACCTTTGTTGCATATGACACGGTTGTTGATGTGGTAGTCCTCTATAGGGAGTCCCCCACTAAGGAGTTGGTCATCGAGGTATCGTGAATGTGGATCCTCACAATGTATCATGATACCTTGATTTATGTCGGGTTGGTGTTTGATGTTGTTTTGCACCTCATGTCATTCATCCAATCGATCTTGCAGGATTCTTTCCTTGACGCCCTGTTGGTCATCTCTTCCTCAGCTATGAGGGCCTGCTAGACTGCATTGTGCAACATCTGAGGCATTAGGATCCTCACTTTCTCACAAACGTTGAATTTAAGACTGAACTCAAACTTGTTGAGATTTAGCTTCTCTGTGTTCATATGTGCAGCATACCTAAGCATCTCCATGATTCTGGCATTATACTCTAACACCATACGACCACCATGTCATAAGGCGTTGAACTCATTGAGATGGTGCTCAATGAATTCCTCTGATAAGTACCTCTCCCAGAACCTCTCCTCAAACAATTCTCATAATACGTCTTTGATGACCATGTTTAGTTGAGGTAGGAGCATCTTCCACCATATAAGATCACTCCCCTTCAGCTAAAAGACCACCATGTAGAACTTCATGTTGGAGGTTGTAACCACGAAGTGTGAATCATATCACCATGTTCTCCAACCATGCCTCGGCGGCTGATCCATTTTTGGCACCCATGAACTCGGGAAACTTAACCTTCTCGAGTTATTCATGAATGCTACCACTTCCATCTGGAGCGTGTTGCAAACCCTCATTAGGTATAGGCACCCTAACCTCATCTTTATCTAGACGGTTAATTAAGGCCTTTGACATCCTCTAAAAGGACCTCGTGAGACCAATCGCATCCCGCACAACAATCTGGTCATGCCCAATGAATTTTTATTCTCCTTGGGGGTTAGACCCCTCTAGCGCGGGTGCTACTGGAGGCATCACACCTCCTCTCCTAGCACCATGTCGTGAACTTCCGTGGCATCCTCTAACCATGATTACTGCATGAACAAGTTAAAATTTTAATAAGTGCTAAGATATTAATCAAGTGTATAATACAATGGAAGGTGTGATGATCCACAGTCACAGGGTTGAACCGGCTCTGATACCATATGTCACGACACTGTCCTTACGACAACAAATGAAGTAAAAAAAAATTTGTCATTAGGATATCAACATCAACACATAATTCATAACAACGCATAAACACGACATTAAAATTAAAATCATTACAAGAGACACATCATCAAAATCCATAATGACACATGTCAACGCATTAACATAAATGATAGTGATACATAATCAACACATAAACAACAACTAAATCAAGCATCATCATAATTAATTAACGATGCAATCTATACATCAAGGTCGTCTTAAGCCAAATACCAATAAGTGATTAACCATGCCACTGCATAATAACGAGATACCCACCCAATCTACCCTGCTAGGTTAGGACCTCTAAGACACATAAGCAATGCTCAAGCCCAGGATTCATCTGATTGATTTTGACCACTTAAGGTCTCACGAATGACGACTATTATAAGGAACAAGGAGGTATCTAATTCTCATAATAAATCACATATCAGCATTATTCTAAAAGTGCAAGAGAATCTAAAAAATAAATCAACCATGCATATGCATTACTTTAATGGTGCAAGAGAATTCAACATAAATTCAATGGTGCAAGAGAATATAAATACTTAATCAGACATACATCAAAATTATTCATTGCACACAAATAATTTAACTACTCAATCAATCATAAATTTACATTATTTTCAAGGCGTGCGAGAATCCAATTTCTAAAACAATCACTCATCAACATTAATTGTTCATGGCATGCGAGAACTCTAATCATAAAACCAATCATACATCACATTAATTTCATGGAACAACCAAACAACATCATAAGCATATATATTTTCCAAAGTGTGTATTCTTCTTTTTTTTTACCATGGGAACAACAACCTCCCAAGAGTATATCCAACAGCCCACAAGCTAGATATACCAATAACTTGTGACTCAGCAGGGGCTGAGACATCTCGAGGCCCACTGAAGTGAACCTCTATCCCAGGGGTCGTCTACCCTTCCAACCTTGTCACAACGAGCCAATATGAGCATCCCTACCCCCCGCCGATTTTGAACCTGTGACCACCCCGAAGATAACACATGTTCTTAACCATTGAGCCCACTCAGATGCTCTTCCAAAGTGTGTATTCTAATTATAATTAATGTAATAAGTTAAAGGGGTTGCTCACCATAACATTATTGTGACTCAACCCTGCCTTATCCTTCATATGATTCTTAATTTCAACAATGAGTCGAGTTTATTCTAAATATTTGATTTAAAACGCACACTAAAATTTTGATCAACCTAGGACACTTGGTAAATTATGCATAAACAAATACAGAGTATCATCTACTACGAATTAGCAATTGCTAAACAACTTCTCATGTATTAAACAAGAACTTTGTGCTATCCTTACACAATCAAATCAACTCAACAATTCAATCGTCGAGTAACAAGATATAATGTGTACGCACTTTAAAACATGTTTTCCAATAAATTATACACTTGTCCTATACAGATAAAGCTTAACGGATGCAAGCGTACAAGTAAAGGCGTCCAAGGTTATTGCTTAAATTATCTAAATTTCTCAATTGCTCTTATTCAATTCAGATGATGTAACAATCAATTAAAAAATAAAGGACATTTGTAATTCAGATGATGTAACAATCAATTAAAAAATAAAGGACATTTGTTATCGAGAGCTTAATCCACACATTTTTTTTATTATGATTTAAAGTAGACTTGATAGAATATTCATTGTTGATTCTCCGTTGTCAATTCATAATCAATCATTATGCTGAAAGGCGTACATCTATTGATAATGGACACATTTAATAGGTTTTTAATTCTTAATACATTTTCTATAGACGAGATTAAATATGCCTAGAATATTCTTAGTCGTCACAATAAATGAATGGCTCTGATTTCATTCATTAACGTCCAAGCTGTTATAAAGACATCCGTTTATATGTTTACTTTTTCACATTTCCCTAATCATGTTTAAAAATTATTGTATTCACTAACTTATTGCCACTTCTACCTGATTAAAAAATATAAAAGATTTTTTTTAATTTTTTTTAGGCATTAAGCATTCACTAGCCGCGAGTTAGCGACTGTGCTAGTTATACCCCAATGCACAAACAAATCATATCCATAAAACCAGTTGTACTGGAAGCACTATGTCAATGAATAATTGAACCCAACGACGAGGGTAACCAGTTTCCACTAGATAATAACCGCTATCAAGCGGCAGATATGTGAGACTAACCGCCATTCCTACTCCCGGATAATCTTGGCTAAGGTAGGGACTTAACTTTGACATAAGGGTTTGCTGAGTAGAGTTAAGATTTCAAATCTCCGTGCTGAGAGCCCTCAAATGCAAGTCACTGAATCATAATGAACCCTCTTAAGGAATACACAAGGTAAGTAGATAAACTCAGCTGGAAATGGAATGGACAATTAGGCACAAGAATTCATGCAGCCTACGTTATGGGATCTAAAAAGAAAAAGAAGTGAGTGGAGTAAATTGAAATCTGAGCTGTATAATCCTCAGATCTTCCCAAACATTTTGGGATCTAAACAACGATTGTCTGTAGCTACTTCCTGGACGGTTTATCCGGAAGGTATCTTTTTACAGCTTTGTCGGTGTATTGGATGAATTTGGGGCTGGGTACGAGTTTTAGATTCTGAACATTCTGAGATTTAGAGTGGTTGATGGAATTTGCAGGAGATAGAGGCCTCTGAACGCCCTCACGAATCCGCCTTCCGGGTCTTGAAAGAGCACAAGAATTAAGAATTCTGAGGGGTCGCGTGACAGCGACAGTGGGAGGCCGTGAGGGCCACGACTGGTGTGGAAACCCGTGCGTGAGCAATAAGGGAAGGGATTACACCATGTCTAAACGCAGAGGTAGGGAAACGGATCCAAAACCCTAATCCGTATTCTGGATGTTGAGAGAAGGATTTAGGCAAGGAAGAGTGCTAAGAACAGGAAACACCTTCTAAATCCTATGAGCTTCTTAAGGGTCGGATGCACTAGTGAGAGACATAGATATAAGGCCGTGCAAAGGAATCCACGGTAGAGACAGAGCGTTCTTCAATGCCACGAGGAGAGATCTCGTGGGCCGATTGTTAGCTATACGTCAGGTGGTAATTTTTGGGTGGAAATTCATCTTGCAAATCGGAGGGATTTAAAAACGATTCTAAACTCCTGTAGAGGCAGCGACTACTCCAGAACAAAGAAAACGTTGTCCCAAACGGATGTAGACAGTGCGTAAAAATCAGAGTTGGTTAAGGCATTAGTCAATATCAACGTCCACTACACCCTGCCATACTCAACACATTCAAACCCAATCGGTGAACAACGAATAAAACTACTCTAGGTTCTTCGGCGCATCAGTGGATTAATGAAGCTCGAAATTTCTCTTAATTCTTCGATGCATCAGTGACCAAGAGAATCAATTTCCCCAAATCATGCGGGAATACAGTAAGCAATGCAGATTTCAAAAATTTACCTTTCCAACGAAGAACCCAAGCTCACCAATTCGTTTGAAATTTATCAACTGGAACTAAATGAATTCTTCTGGATACAACACGGTAACCTCTTCATCAAGCTAAGTTTAGTTGAGCTCGGCCATGGGTTACATTGGGGAGAACCTCTTAAATCCTACGGAAATAAATCTTCACTTCTAAGCCTTACCTATCCGACTGTAAACCTTTTCCATTAACAAGAGTCTATTCCAGACAATGGGTGAACAGAATATAAAGGCGTAAGATTCTTGGCGACATCATTTTATAATAACTTAAACACGAATATAAAAGCATAATATTCCTGGTGTCATTTTATAGTAATTGAATCAAGAATTGGTAGGGGATTAAGAATTAAATGTCACATACCATAACTAAAACCACTTGAATAAATCGAAAGGCAACTTGTGCTTGCCGAACAACTCGCGTAACACTTCCATCTCCTTAAGTCCTTGTGCTCCACTTCCTAATCCAAGAATTCTATTGGTACCTCTCATCCAACGCTAGGGGTACTATTCTTCTCCATTATCCCCCGAGCTGCAAAGGGGCCACGCACACACCAAACCATAATTCCTCTAGCTCCAAGCTAAGGTAGAGCCACCACTCTGTCTCCCGAGCTGAGTATCCCAACTCTCACAAGTAAAACCAATCAGATATGTTCAATTCCTCCTCAGCCATTTGTTTTATAGAATTTGCTTAGTGACAACTTGCCATTTGTAGGTTTAGTTTGTTTTTTTTTTTTTAATTTAATTAGGAATTATTCCCCCATACACTTATCACTAGTTTCCTTTATCACTAGTTTCCTTAGTTGCACCAATAAATTCACAAATTTAATTTAATTAAAAGTCAATTTCTCTCATCCTAAAAGCTATCCTAAAATCACTCCTAGTTGTCCCTATATTCCATTTATTTCTCATTTATGACTAACATTTTTCTAAAACGAATTTGAGTTAAAATAGAAATGTTCACTCCAGATATATTTATATCCTTACACATTCTTGTGGGTTTTATTCATTTCTTATTTTAATTTTTAATTTCGTATTTTATGCATACATGTGTATTGTATTAATTTTTTTAGGTTTATTTTATCTCTCTTAATCTCTTAAGTTGGTTTACCTTTTTATTATTTCATCTAATTGTAATTTAGTTGTTGTCCTCTCATTAACTTAGACTTAGGCTTAATTTAATTTTTATTTGCAAAATCTTATACCATTAGGGATTATGATTAATAAATTCAATCTTTAATTAATTAATTAATCAATTAATTAATTCAGCAATGCTCATTATTTTACAGGTTTTACATTCGCTCTAAGTTTTCTAGGCCACCTAGATTAATTGAATCATCTTTTTAAAACTGTGGCGTTCCCTTCAAGATGCACTCTATGCTCCAAGGGTGCCACTTGTCTTTGATTCATATTTTGATTACACGACGTGCTCTTCAAGATGCACTCTATTCTTCAAAGGTGTCACTCGCCTTTGACTGGTTTTGGTAATTGTCCAACCCTTAGAGTCAATACTTCATTTAGGAGACCTTGTTAGAGACTAAGGGAATCTAAGGAACAAGGAACCTGACTTATTGCATGCCCTTAGAATCTTTGTAAGCAATTGTCTTAGTCTACCCTCATGACATCGTGGATATCTTGAACTAGGTAATCGTTAACTTACAATTCGAGCCACGGTGGGAGTGCTAGTAGGCTATGACAGGGATGTTGTCATACCTCTCCCTCAATATATCATTGTTGTGCATGGCCCCTTTACTCCTTATGTGAGACAGACTAGAAAGAAACCATCAGCCTACATCCATCCACAAAACACGGTCAATGATCCATAAACAACATCATAATATAATCGATCATATGTCACATATGCATAAATGAAATATTCAAACCAATACAATCCACTCCCTAACTCAATCTGGAGTCCAAGGAGGTCCATTGATGCCATCAGCATCCTCAATCTGTCAAGTGTCTTGCACACTTAGGGGAAACTTGTCAATAGCATAGGTCAATACATAGATATCAAAATAACATAACATAATAATTCATCAACATCATCACAAGAATCCATAAGTGAAACAGATAACCATATACTATCATTGGATCATTTACACGCAAGTGTTCTCAAAGAATAAGTCAATAACATGTGCTCGCAAGAGTGGGATGTTACATTATCATTGTCTTCTTTGCATAAACAATAACACTATTCTTATTTATTATATAAATTATCTTTTGAAAAAGACTATTCATTTCCTAAATGCATTTAACTATATTAACTCACATTGTTTAGCATATATTTCCCAAGAACCTTGGCACAGACTACACTTCCATGTAGCCCTTGTTCTATCCTATAGACAAAAACCCATGTATAGTTGTTAGTAATATTTTTTTAGGAAATATCCAAGTAGGCTTTCAAACTTGTTGGAGTGCTTGAACCTAAAACTAAATTAGTATGTCTAATAAAAAAACGTAAGATGAGTAGTAGTCTACCAAACAAATGTATTTTTACCCCTTACTCCAAAATGTTTATAAATTTATTGAATCTATCATAATGCATCTTAATATCTTAACATATTTTTAAAAATAATTTTCTATTTAAATGGTATGCAAAATTGATTTTGTATATAAAAAAAGTGTTTTCATTATTTTTACTAAAAGTTTATTGACATTAGAGTTCTAGTTATAATTATGTCTATGTTACAAGTCTAACTACTTGGTATAAGTAATTCTAAGAAGAATCCCAATAACAAGAGTTTATTATTTTCTAGAATCAGAGGATTAGGTAGATTAGAGAGTTAGGTATTCTAAGAGAGAGGTGATGTATAAATAAATCATAACAACACTTAAACACAATTGATTATAGATCAACAAATAATGAATTGTATGCAACCAAAATATTCTCATAGACAACATGTAAATAGACATGTTCACCATGATATTGTATATCAACATATATAGTCATATTGTATAGCACCAAGATGCAACCAACTCCCTTGAAGTGCATAATATGAGGTCTACATATATTGGTTAAGGTGCACAATGAACTCCATAATTTCTATAATGTTCTTTGCACTAGGTTATTATTTTTTTCTAACTAATTGACCAATTGATTTCTTAATAAACCATCAAGTCAACCTCCTATTCAAGTCCTTAGTTGACCACCCAATCGACCTCACAGTTGATTCTCCTAGTCAATTATCAACTATCAATTGAAGATCCAAATATGAGATGAAACTATAATTATTGTTGTTCGAACACCCCCCATCAACACAATACTATGGATATTTAGGAGGTGGAATTACTTTAGCACACCCCTCCCCCTAATAATCATACCTTCATGAAGCCTAAGCATAGTCAAAATTTCACATACTTATCTTCTAAGAGACTTCATAAAGTTATATGCAATACAATAATTTGTCTTGTAATAAACAAGATTTACAACATTTCCTTGTCCTAACCTTCTTAAATAATCATAATGAAGATTTATGTGCTTCATGTTGTTGTGCACAACACATTTTTCTACAAGCTATATCAAATTTTGATTATCACAATACACCACAATCGATATCTTGATTGGAAATACAAGTTTGACCATGAGATGTCAAAGCCATATGACTTCTATGCTAGCATGCACTCCACTATGATTTTTTCTTCTATGGTGTATAAAGGAACCACATTGGGATTTTTAATATGAGATGATGAGTTCAGAGAGAACACATAACTAGATGTTGACTTCCTTTCATCTCTATATCCATCACAATCTGAGTTGGTGTATTTTACTAATTGGTTCACTTTATCACTGTTATGCCTTATACCAAGCTACCAAGTTCCCTTGATATCATGCATCATTATTTTTGCAACTTTAAAGTAAATTTCTCATGGATACAACATAAATTGAGAAACCACATTGACAAGAAAGGAAATAATAGGTTAATTGTGAGTTAAATAGTTAAATTTAATGAAAATATGTCGATAAAGTGTAGCTTTTACTTTAAAATAATCGCACTCTTTAATTAGCTTCATTATCAACCGATAAGGCATAGCAAAATGTTTATAGTTTTCCATTTTGAAGTTCTATAATATATTCAACACATATTTAGGTTGAAACAAATATGCATTCATCCATTTTGTAAGACATGTATGCTTGAAAATAAATGCAATAGAATAAGGTCAATCATTTACTGAACACACAATATTTCCATCGTTTTCAAAACTTGGGGGGTTATCCGGATAGATTCCTTCAGTGAGATCACATTCTAGAAAACCATAGGTGAAATCCATTTGATGCACCTCCATTCCAAAGTGATAAACAAGTGAAAGAATAAATCAAATATAGTTCATATTTACAACCAATGAAAAGTTATTATTGTATTTGATTCCTTCTTTCTAAGAAAATCCCTTAGACAACAAATAAACCTTATTCCTTTCAACAACACCTTCAGATGTAAATTTGGTCTTGTAAACCCATCGACATTTCACCACATTATTTTCTTATGGTCAAAGAAATAAATCCGATGTGTCAATCTTCATTAAGTAATTATACTCATCATCCATAACATTATCCCATTTAAGTTGACCATGTGCATCCACATATATTTTTGGATCACATGTCTCTGACAAACACACCATTAGAGAAACACTACCAAGTTTTTTTTTTACTTCTAGTTTTCCTTGAGTCGTCAATGTTTCTTGCATCAACTCCAATAGCTTCAATTGTCTTGGCAACCCATCTAGGAAGAAAAATTTCCAATTTTTTGGAGGATTTCCTATACCAAGTTCATCATTTCTACATTGATTAAGGGTCTCAAAACTTGTATTCAATTCAATTGTGGAAGGTTGACTACTAGTTGAGATTCATAAAGAAGTTGATTGTCCAATTGATGTGTCTATGAAGTAGTTAGCTAATTTAGAATTCCAAATAATCTCCAGTGGAACACTACTCGAAAATCTAAATGAAAAATTCATTGGAGAGATACTTGAGGTATTCCCGTCAAAGACAACATCTCTTCTATATATAATCTCCTATTTTACAAGATCAAACAATCTACATGATTTTGACACTTTAGAGTATCCCATCATGATACAAGCATGTCTCATCGTATTTAGTTTCTTCCTTTTGTCATTTATAATGTGAGCTCATAGTATGCAAACAAAGTTTCTAATATGTCCAATTTATGGTTTCCTTCTTCTCCTTTTTTTTATCAGATCCATATCCCATCCAACTTTAATCAAAATTGGATTTAACAAACAGTTTTGAGTGGTAAACAACTTATATGCAAAACATAGTTGATAGACCTTTGGCCTAAAGAAAAGGATGTTCCATGTTGATCAAAGTTCAATTCTTCCTTTTAGAAATTCCATTTTGCTAAGGTGTTTAAGTTGTAGATATATGATAATAGATACAACTCCATGACAAGTATTAAACATTTCATAGGTCGACTGCATTTCTTTTAATAAAATTCCCTAAAGTCCTTGAAATTTTGAAAGACCTGACACTTATTCTTTAATAATACACCAAAGTATACCTGGAAAATTCATTCATGGAGTTTGATACATAGCTTTCACTAGCTAATGATGGTTTGTTCATGGAGCACAAGGAAAAATGGACAAGTTCCAACTAAGTTTTACTCTCCAATATTTTCCTATTTCAAAGGAATCCTAATGATGATTTTTAAGAATATTTCCTTCACATAATCCAATAGCGGTAAATTTTAGATCTACACAAGTAACCATTATATTGTATTTTCTATAAGTTTTAGGCTCCAAAAATTCAAAGTCATTCATGCCATAATTTCCCTCGCCATTGGTGTGGGATATGAGTGTAGTTGGTCCTGGGTATTTCTCGGGAAATTCACATAACTTATACAATGAATCATTCAGGTCCAAGAAACAATCAAATACAATGACAAAGTTTTTGTGCATGTCTTTCACAAAAAAACCATCTATCCAAAACTATACTTTCATGCTAGTTCAATTTAGTTGGGGTTTCTACAACAAGTTTGCACTCATACTAGATACACAATACACATCAATGATCACACCATTATGACATTCAATATTTTCACAACCAACAATATTAAGTTCATAATCATATGCTACAAAGTTTTTTTTATCTTCTTTTAAAGAAGAAACAAGAAAAGCATCCTTAGCCATGTGGTGGGTGAAAATAGAGTTGGCTATCCATTCACTTTGATAAGTATGATCATGTAAGGTCTGAGAAGCACTAAGAGAAAATATTTATTTATATTCCTTGAATTCTTAATTTTGGTTCTACAAGTTAGTCAATCTTCTAGTTGACACATCTCCTTCAAGTATCTTCACTTTCTCTTATGGTTCCTTGGTCTTGTACCAAAAAGCCTTCTGCATATTTCCCAATATTCTGCAATAGCATAAGATCTTCTTCTTTCTTCCTTTCTTAGTCAAATTTTTTTCACCATGCTTCTTCTTATCAGTGTAGTCGACATGATATGCATCTCCTATAGACATATTTCCTTGAAATTTTATCGATCTTTTCCCTTAAATGAATGGGTTTATTTCTTAACCTCAATTTTCCCTTCATCAAGAAATTATTGTGTGCTTTAATCATCAAACAACCTAAATATTCAAAGGTATAACCATTATCATCATATTTATTGGAGGTCCAACTAGCATGAAATGTCAAATAAAACACATCATACATGGTCTTTAGATTCAATGAGATTATTTCTAGATGAGATACCCATACTTCTTGGGGAAATATTTTCCACACATAACAATTTAATTGAAGTTCCTTCACATGGGCCAAATAATGTTCATCATTTTTCAAAATAAAGAGGATCTAGAGAGATCATATCTTTCTTGATCTGCATGAGTTTCATTTCATCAATTTTATCAAATAAACATCATTCAAGAAGTGGAACCCACTTATATGAAAGTGAATCTCATGTAGTTCATTATGATTCTTACAACCTTATCCTTCTTCCCACAGATGAAAAACTTCTATTGGTATTCCTTTCGATCTGGAACCATTATTTTTGTAAACCGCCACAATGATTTAATATTCAATTTTTTGTTTCCATATCTTGGGCCCAAATTCCATAATTGTGGTTATTCAAGACCATATGCTCCATCTTTGAATTCATAATTCCAGTATATTGAGCTAATCCTAGATTTAGTCTTCATGTTGAAACCCTGAGTCAATCTACCATACACATTAGACTCATTAGGAGCACCAACAACCTCCACAAGATTTGTAGTCAATAGGTTGTATCTCAAACCACTATATCTGATACCATGTCAAAGAATAGAGGATTAGGTAGATCATATAGCTAGTAATCTAAGAGAGAAGTGGTGTCTAAAGACACCATTACAAAGCTTAAGCATAATTGAGAATAGCTCAACATACAAATAAGTGTAAAAAAACAAACTATTTCCATACACAATACATACATATATACATTTTAACCATGATATCATAAATCGACCCATAAATTCATCTTATATAGCACCAAGATGTAGCCAAATCTAATGAAATGAGGAAGATGAACTCCAAATAGATTGGCTAGGGATTAGAAAAAACTCCTTAATTTCTACTTTGTTATGTGCATGAATCGTTTGTTTTATTCTAACTACTCGAAAAAATGACTACTTAGTTGATTGTCTAGTTGATCCCGAGTCAAATCCTCAATCGACCTCCCAGTTGTCACTCCTAGTCGACTATCAATTGTTGACTCGCTATCTCTAGAAGATATAGCGGTATGATGAACTTGCAAATCCTACTATTCCAACTTATTATAGCTAGTTGGATTTTGATTTTGAAGGGATTTTTATGTCATTTATACCTCAGAATCCTCAAGATAAATCATATATATTTCTTTATCTTTCTTTGGAAAAAAACTAGTTTTAGAATTTTAAAAAAATATGATAAAATGAACATTTATTCTTCTCTAAATGATGCAAAGTAAAAATAAGTATATACTAGTTTATTAAATATAATATTGGTGTTTAGTAAGGGTGTTTCTATTCACTCGATTTTGGGGGGGCATCTATCTAGATAAATTGAAAAATATTTAGAAGAGTTATGAATTGGTATTAACATGGTTGGTTTCATTCTTGTAGACAATGATGATATTGTTTGTTTTACAAAACCTATTAAACCGGTTCACAAGCAACTCAAAGTTCTCTAAAAAAATTATAAAATTATCATTAATATCGACAAAACGAACATTATAACAATGAAATCTAAGAAATCAATTTATGGTCTCTTTTTTTTATGGTGATAACACACTCCAATATGCATGGTCTTGCAAGTACATAGGTATCAATTTCAAGTATCATTTGAACTAGAATAACAATGTTGAGAAGAAAATAATTGGTTATTGGAAAAAGCTTATTGTATTTTCGAAAATAGATGTAGAAATGTGTAGCTCTTACACTGAGATAAGAAAGAAAAAAAAATACAACTATGAAATTGGAGCCTATAGCATCCCTAGTGAGATTTGGAATAAAATTTAGCAAATCTTAAAATGTTTCATTACTTATAATTCTAAAATGAAATGTGGCACTCCTTTATTATGAAATGTTGATAAGAATCCAAGAAAATTTCATAATCCATAATTTTTAAAATTAGATATTTAAAATATGAACATAAATTTTTACAATTGGATTAAGATAGGCCACATTTTATTTCTTCTATTGGGCTAGATATTCTAAGTTTTGGCATGATTACTAGAATGTAAAACAAAACAATCAAATAACTAATATTCACAATATTAAATCTTACATCTTTGTAGAGTTTAAAGACAAATCCTACCTGAATGAGAACATTAATGAAAGGAAATAAAAATACTACTAATATTGTGTAATTAGTAATTTAGATAATCAAAACTATTTTTTAGTAGGAAAACCCTAAAACACCATGGAATGAGAGAATTTTAAAATTTGGGTTAAGAGACTAATAAGCTTGAGGATGACTAACATTTCTTTTTGAGTTACCCTATAATATAAAACACAACTTAGATTATCATTATTACTATTTATAACACAACCATTTATAAATTAGATTATTATTATTATTATTTATAAAATCCATAATAAATTTGGTGCTTTTATTTTGATGATCTTTGAATGTAAAAATGAAAGTGATTAAAAAAAATAGTTTAAACATGTTTATTTGTCTTATAAATCATTTGGTATTAAGAAACAATGATCATCATCAATATCTAATTACTTATTTATTAATTATTTATAATATTTTTTACATTTAATTACTTATTAATTATTAATTGTAATATTTTTATTTAAAAATAAAAAATAATTAACTTAATCATAGTTAAAAGAAAGATAATCCATAAGAAAAATTGATATTTACATTTATATTCACTTATTTTAAAATTCATTATATTTTATTAATCATAATGATGATTATCTAATTCATTTATCCAATTTTATTTTAAAAGAGTAAAGAATTACTTGAAATTCTTAAAAAAAAAAAAAAATTTGGTGCTATAAAGAAAAAAAAAATTTAGAAAAACATACTAAAATCTCAAAATACATTAAATGTAATGTTTTCTTATTTTGAATGTAATGTTTTCTTAATGTAAAGTTTTCTTAATTGTAGTTTAGGGTTTTTTAAGTTAACCAACTTTTTGCGTGAAGCAGATAAGGAATGTACCCGACTCTTTGAACCGTTGAATCCCGTGAAATGTAGTGCTAGTTTTCTAGAATCTGTCCGTTCCAACAAACGAAAAAAACCAGCGATTTCTCTCTCAAAGGAGAAATAGCAGTAATCCAATCACTATAAATTGGACGAAGATGTCTTCTGATAGAAACAATAACGAGATAACTCCAGAAGGACCCACAGAGACAGTGGCATATTCTCCTTCGTTTGCTTATAATATCAGCCAATCTCCTGAACCTGAAACTGACACAACGTTTTCTTCTTCATCCAGTATAGAGTTTGAATCAGAGTTTGAATCGACAGATTTGTCAGATACAGACTATACAATAAATTATTCATCAGAATCAGAGTGTGAATCGACGGATTCCTCAGATACACTATACTATAAATTATTCCAGTTCGCGTACTCCCAGGCTTTCTGTTACATATGCATTCTTTTCGTCTTCTGTTCGCTTCATTATACAGTTTTTAATAGGAAATTTGATCCAATTGTTTTGATTTGATTTGATTGAGGACGAATAAGAATATGTCAGCATCTTCAATGCATAGCCATCAGATTAGGGTTTAAGGTTAAATAAAGTTAAAGATTAAATAAAGTTGAAAGATCATTAATTGTACTCATTACGCCTTTCGACGTAATTATTCATCAAAATCAAAATTTGAATTAACGGATTTGTCAGATTCATACTATACACTAAATTATTCATCAGAATCAGAGTATGAATCGACGGATTCGTGAGATACAGACTATACGATAAATTATTCATCGGAATCGGTGTATGAATCGACGGATTTGTCAGATACAGACTATACGATAATTATTCACCGGAATCAGAGTATGAATCGACGGATTTGTCAGATACAGACTATACGATAAATTATTCACCGGAATCAGAGTATGAATCGACGGATTTGTCAGATACAGACGATACGATAAATTGTTCATCAGAATCAGAGTACGTCGATTAGACAGATACAGACTATACGATAAATTGTTCATCAGAATCAGAGTATGAATCGACGGAATCGTCAGATACAGACTATACGATAAATTGTTCATCAAAATCAAAGTATGAATCGACGGATTCGTCAGATACAGACTATACAATAAATTGTTCATTAGAATCAGAGTATGAATCGACGGATTCGTCAGATACAGACTATACAATAAATTATTCATCAGAATCAGAGTATGAATCGACGGACACAGAGACTTATTTTTCATTTGCATATCCCCATTGTCTTACAGTAATATCAGATAATGGAGACTCCGCTTCATCTACGATAACAGCCTGGAAGCAGATGAGTATGAGCCCTACCTCTACATATACATATCTTGTATTCAATAAGGATAGTGAGGACGTGCGTTCTCCAAATTGAGTGGATGAAATATGGTCTCCATCTACGATTTCTCCAAATTCAGTAGATGAAATAGGGTTTCCATCTACGATTTCTGCCTCGAAGGAGACTATTCCTCCATCAATGTTGCCCATACCAATGGACGACATTGATGACAATGATAATAACCAGTGTCCTCTGGCATCATGCGCAGACACAGTGTCGTCCCCTTTGTGTACAGTAACTGCAGTGGAACACACCAATTCCAAACAACAAAACGATATCGATGGCTTGCATGAAATAGGGTATCCATCTACGATTTCTCCAAATTCAGTGGATGAAATAGGGTCTGCATCTACGATTTCTGCTTCGATGGAGACTATTCCTCCATCAATGTTGCCCATAACAATGGACAACATTGATGGCAATGATAATAACCAGTTTCCTCTGGCATCATGCGCAGACACAGTGTCGTCCCCTTCTGGTACAGTAACTGCAGTGGAACACACCAATTCCAAACAACAAAACGAGCTCCTCAGCAGA